>CAUYPK010042134.1:0-29170 GCA_963574355.1 Loris lydekkerianus | reverse complement strand
ATTCCATGGGAGAGATCCTCTAAAAACTGGACCTTCCTCCCCTACTAGGGTGCCACAGTGTTCTCCTGCCAAGCATAAAACTGTATAAAACTGTATGTATACTCTACCTGCAATTCTGAGCTCCCAGAACTCCCCTCCACTCTCACTGTGAGGTCTCAGGAGTCCATATTCTTGGGTGATTTCTTGAGGGGTATGGACAGGGCCTGGACTACAGCTGGCCAGTGCTGATTCTGTGGCACGGGAGTGAGGAGAGGATGGTCAGCTGAGAGGGAACCACACTGGAGCAGCGGTGCCCCGAGGCACAGTGCAGCAGCTGATTTGGGCAACAATAGGGCTCACCCACGGATATTCTGAAGACTCACCCCCCTGTCTCCCTGGGCAACCAGGGGAGGCTGGGCATCTTCTCAGGTGGCAACCACCGCGGAACAGATCTGAGATGGAAACACAGGCACTGTGGCAAAGGGTTTGCCTGAGGCGGTACCAGCCTAGGTGGAGCACGGTGACTAGAAAACAGATGCACAGTGCCGGCTAATTCCCAGGGTAGGGCTGACCCAGAGGACTGCTTACCTTAGCCTAAGATGAACCTGGCCCTCAGGGGACCATCAGCCTAGAAAAAGGAGTGCAGGAGGCTAACAGAGCTGCAAATACAAACCTTTGCAGCAGCAAAGACAGGGCATGCGGTGCAGGTTCTGTGAACTCAAAACACCTTTTTTTCTGCAGGAAAATTTAGCCAGGACAGAAATAAATTCTGCAAAGTTGTTCTGTTCGGTCAGTAACATCAATCGGGGGCAAGACTGGAACTGAGTGAACATCCCCCAGCCTCCATCAAGTGCCTGAGGTTGTTAGGCCTCACCTCCCCCTGCTGGACAGAGGAAGAGAGCAGCGGCCTAGCTGAGCAGATATAGATTTCCTTGTGACAAGACAGGTGCAAACCCTTGGAATATCTGCTCATTGGAGGCAACTAGGTCACAGCCCTACAGGGCTATCAGTGACTGGGTGTGACAGAGGTGTAAAGTGGAGAAGGAGGCATCAACCTTTCCAGACTAATCTATTTCCTGGGTGGGTCCTCCTGACTTCACAGAGCACCAGAGCAAGTCATACTTGAGTTGTCAGCAGACCCCTGTAATCTAGTTGCAAGAGACCTTTTAAACTCTCCCACCTGAGACAGGTGCTGACTGAGACAATTGATTTGGACCTTTTGAACTAAGCCAATCGCCCGAGGACTATCCAAGTGGTGCCCTGGGTGTGCGGTTTTAGGAAGTTTGATTTTCCTTTTCCAATTGTTACCTGTGGAGGGCAAGGTGACTTAATTGCTGGTATTTCTCCACAGAAGAGACTACAAACCAGAGTAACAGTTTCGCTAGGATCAAACAGAGACCAGCTGAAAACAAGACAGAACCACTTAGCCCCACCACACCAAACAGTTCCCCATGTTATAGCACAGGTCCTCAACAAACTTCCAGAAAATAAAAAATCAAACGGTGTAAAAGAATCATGGGGCGGAATCAGTGGAAAAATTCTGGTAACTGAATAACCAGAATAGATCAATACCCCCCCCCCCCCAAGGAAAGATATGACAGATGTAACAGCTACTTACTCTTATTTGATCTTTGACAAGCCAATTAAAAACTTTCAGTGGGGAAAAGATTCTCTATTTAACAAATGGTGCTGGGTGAACTGACTGGCAACCTGCAGAAGACTGAAACTGGACCCACACCTGTCACCATTAACTAAGATAGACTCACTGAATTAAAAATTTTAACTTAAGAAATGAAACTATAAAAATACTAGAAGAGAGAAAACCCTTGAAAAATTGGTCGTCTGGGCGAGTATTTTATGAGGAGGAACCCTGGGCAATTTTAGCAGCTTCAGAAGTACACTACTGGGACCTGATCAAACTAAAAAGCTTCTGTACGGCCAAGAACACAATAAGTAAAGCAAGCAAACAGCCCTCAGAATGGGAGAAGATAATTGCAGGTTATGTCTCCGACAAAGGTTTAATAACCAGAATCCACAGAGAACTCAAATGTATAAGCAAGAAAAGAACAAGTGATCTCATCACAGGCTGGGCAAGGGACTTGAAGACTACATTCTCTGAAGAAGACAGGCACATGGTCTACAGACATATGAAGAAATGCTCATCATCATTAATCATCAGAGAAATGCAAATCAAAACTACTTTGAGATATCATCTAACTCCAGTAAGATTAGCCCATATCACAAAATCACAAGACCAGAGATGTTGGCGTGGATGTGCAGAAAAGGGAACACTTTTACACTGCTGGTGGGAATGCAAATTAATACATTCCTTTTGGAAAGATGTTTGAAGAACACTTTGAGATCTAAAAATAGATCTGCTGTTTAATCCTATAATTCCTTTACTAGGTACATACCAGAAGACCAAAAATCACATTATAACAAAGATATTTGTACCAGAATGCTTATTGTAGCCCAATTCATAATTGCTAAGTCATGGAAAAAGCCCAAGTGCCCATCGATTTATGAATTAATTAATAAATTGTGGTATATGTTCACCATGGAATATTATGCAACCTTAAAGAAAGATGGAAACTTTACCTGTTTCATGTTTATGTGGATGGAGCTGGAACATATTCTTCTTAGTGAAGTATCTCAAGAATGAAGGAAAAATTATCCAATGTACTCAGCCCTACTATGAAACCAATTTATAGCTTTCATATGAAAGCTATAACCCAGTTATAACCTGAGAATATGGGGAAAGGGTAGAGGAATTGGAGGGAGGGTGGGATGGGCAGAGGGTTGTTGATTGGTGGGATTACACCTGCAGTGCATCTTACAAGGGTACATGTGAAACTTAGTAAATGTAGAATATAATTGTCTTAGTACAATAACTAAGAAAATGCCAGGAGGGCTATGTTAACCAGTGTGATGAGAATGTGTCAAACTGTTTATAAAACCAGTGTATGGTGTCCCATGCACATCTATGATTTCGTATTAATAATAATAGAAGACAGATTTTAAGTGAGTTGTAGATACTCTTTGTGAGGTGAACAACTTGAGTCCTAAAAATTAAACTCAGTTTCCTTGATGATGCTTTGGAGTATTCATACATTTAACACCAAAAGTTCCTATGAAGCAAATGGGTTAATGGCTAGCTAAGTGTGTTTGTTTTTAATAATACTTACATCTTGTTTTTCATCCCTAGACTTCAGCCACTATCTCTAGGGATTGCATTTCCAACATTTTTCAATTCTACAGCTAATAGACTTCATTGCCAGGAAGCTTTGTACCAGACTTACCGTAAATTTTCTCTCCTACAATTTCATCCACTTTCTCTTTCCCACAGCTTCAATACCTTCCTGTCAAACACTGGAAAGAGGATGGTTTGTTTGATTTTCTTTTTTTAAAAATGGGATTTAATAGGCTATAAATGTATAGGGGGAAATGTTGGCAAGCAAGAAATACAAAAATCGGCAAGGTTATATATATACAAAAAGGGTTGTAGCAAGTCATAAACTTTCCTCTGAATCCCCTTAAGCTGTAGAAATCACTGTTCTGGTTTATCCACCATAAATTTGCATGAAAAAAAAAATTGTCCTTAGAGTAGGAGAGAATATGAGGCTTATATGGTTTCTGTGTTTATCCAAGGGCATGTTTAAGTGATCTTCTACAGGATCTCTGAAAGCTATTGGCTCCTGTAATGCTTACATAGGATCTGAAGAGGTTTAGTTTGGAGAAAATTGATGAAAGAACTATGGAATAAAAATTGACTTAGGGGAGCTTAGAACTGAAAATTTTCCTTTATCTTACTGGAAAATCAAGAAATAAAATAGTGTCTGCAAGATGTGTGTTTATGTGAGTTATTTTTGAAGTAGTCTTCAAACCTTGTGTAGGTTTGCCAGAGTGAATGCTATCAACCACTGGTATATATTTTTATCTATAATTAAAAAAAATAAAATTAAAAAAAATAAATAAAATAAATCTATGCCAAGAGAAAAAAAAAAAAAAAGAAGAAGAAAGTCTTCATTTTTACCCTGATCATTTTATAATGAGCATAGAGAAACCACATACAGTGTACTCAGAATGACTATTTATTTCATTAATTTCCGCTTCCCTTTGTGTATTCATTCATTTATTAAATATCTATAGCATTCATCCAGTTGTACAACAAATAACTATTGACCCAGTATCATCTCTGCTCCGAGCATTGTGCTAGGCACAAACAGACCTTGATTAACTAAATAAAAGTTTTCCTGAAGCTATGCCCTCGTAGAGAAGATATATTTTAATTTAAAAAAGTAAATAAGTAAGTAATAAATTGTAATTGAATTAAGTGCTACAAGTTTAGAATGCTAATAGAGGATATAATAGAGAGATTTGACACAGTCCATACAGGACCTGGATATTTTCCCTCAGGAAGTAACATTTGGACTTTGGTCTGAGAAGCAGGTAAGAATTAGCCAAGAGGAAGAAGCTTTTATGAAGGCTTTGAAGAATGTTTAGTTTGCCTAAGGCTGGAGACGGAGAATGCGGAGTAACTGGCAATATGTAAGGAGATTATTTTGGGGGTGATGAAAGTGTTCTAAATTTAGATTGTGGTGATGTTGCACAACTCTGTGAATATTAACATGCTTTATTGTATCTTGATAAAGTTGTTTAAAAACACCAATGTTGCCCAAACACAGAAATGTAAGAAGCTAAGGAAAATGATTCTACAGAGGTTCTCTGGGAAGATCACCCAGCAATGGGTAGGTCATATTAGGAATTTTCATCTTTACCTTTAGAATATTCTAAATTTTTGCAGAAAAAGCAGATTTTAGTTGTCCACAAACAACAAATGGGTAATTATGTGAGATTATAGATATGTTCATTTGTTTTACTATAATAACCATTTCACTATGTATACTCTAAATATCACATATGTATGTAAACTAAAACCTCATGTTGTATACCCTACATACATACAATAATATAAAATTAAAAATAAAAGAGACTACCACAAAGGTGCATGGTTTTCTGCACCCCAGAAAGGTGGCTTTGCCTCATATGTGCTCCTTGTGGTACGAGAACCTAAGACGGGAACATTCCATTCTCGGCTATAAGTGAGACTGGAGCTTAATTCCTCCCTGCTTGCTAAAACAGCAGAGACACAGGAGTTAATTCTTCCCTGCTTGCTGAAAAGCCCTTGAGAAAGGAATCCCTGAGGTCCCACCAAGTCGTACCTGGAGATTTAGCACCTGTCTGGAGCTAAACTTTTACTCTTCATTCCCTAACTCCAAATTACACAAAAGTTTCATTTAACCTGTTAGGGAGGTGGGCGAACAGAAACAGACAGCCTGGTGTCCTTGTAGTTTATCTTTAAGTTATATGCTCCAGAATTAGAAATGATGTGTATGTGCTTTGCAACATTTATGCTGAGGGGAACTTTTTTATAGCAGTCTCAATTAATGCTTTTGTTCTTTATTCTTACTTATTCTTATCTGATGAGTTTGGATATATGATACAGTGAATAAAGATGCACAATCGCTGTAGGCCTGAGCGAGCCTCAGTCTTCCCTTAATAAATCATTCTGTCTGCAGTAATATCTCTGTGTCGTTGATTGGGCTGGTGGATAGCAACACTACCAATAGATCCAGATAATGGTTATACAGAAATTTATTGTATTATTTTTGCAAATTCGATGCTTTAAAAAAAATACTTTTACATCCCAAAAATAAAAAGTTAAGAGAGAAAAGAGTAATTAGAAAGGCATTGAGATTTCATGTTTACATGGATGCAGCTGGAACATATTCTTCTTAGTAAAGTATCTCAAGAATGGAAGAAAAAGTATCCAATATACTCAGCCCTACTATGAAATAACTTATAGCTTTCATATGAAAACCATAACCCAATCATAGCCTAAGAATATGGGGAAGAGGGAGAGGGAGGGGAGGGGGGGGAAGATGGGCAGAGGGAGGGTGATTGGTGGGATTACACCTACGGTGCATCTTACAAGGGTACATGTGAAACTTACTAAATGTAGAATGTATATGTCTAAACATAATAACTAAGAAAATGCCAGGAAGGCTGTCTTAACCAGTGTGATGAAAATATGTCAAATGGTCTATAAAACCAGTGTATGGTGTTGCCTGATTGCATTAATGTACACAGCTATGATTTAATAATAAATTTTAAAAAGACAAAAAAAGACACTGTACAGTTTAAAAACAAATCTTTTAAAAAAAGAAAGGCATTAAGAAATTTAAGTGGAAAAATTCAGAATCCAGTTTGTGTTTTAAAAATTCCTTTGCCTATGGTTCCTGGATATGCTATAGCTGGAAAGAGTGGATAGTTAGTTTTAAGTAGTTACTGCAGTGGTTCAGGTAAGAGATGCTGCTGATTTGGACTTGGTTGGAAATGGAGAGAAGTGTACAGATGAGAGAGATACTTTGGAGGCAGACTCAGCAAAATTTACTAATAAATGCAATATGAGGGAGGGAGGAAAAGATGATCAAGATGACTCCCAGGTTTTAGATGTAAGTAAATGGTATTCTTTCCTGAGGGTGAAATCTTTTATGGCATGAGGAATTCTGGGGAAAGATGAAGGTAATGATGTGTTAAAATGTCAATAATTAGATTGGGAAGGAAAAAAGGTCAATAATTAGGCTGACATTAAAACTGAGTAAAAGACAATTAAAAACATTTGAGGAGAGAATGAATAATATGAGAGAGTCAATAGGAGCAGAGACAAAAGAATAGATTAACTTATAGTTTGGTCTTAGTTTTTATTTTTATTTTTTTTACAAAACCAAAAGAGTTTATAATGTGAATTTCATATGGACATTTAGTAGTTTCAGGGATATTAGAATCATTTAATCAGACTAAAATTTTTAGGAAATGCTACAGTTTTGCTCACACAATAAGGCAATGCTGACTTAGTTCTGTTTTATCAAGGAAGCATCCTGGTGGAATCACCTATCATACTGCTCAGAATCTTCTGGTGTCTATTTCCTGAGGATTAAGATAAAACTTACTAGCCTAGTGAGATGCCCCGTAGGTGTAATTCCACCAGGCTAGTAAGTTTTATCTTAATCCAAGGGTAAGGGTGAAACTCAGCAAATGTAAAATGTAAATGTCATGCCATGGTGACTGGGAAAAAGCCAGGAAGGCTATGTTGACTATTGGGATGAAAATGTGTCAAATGGTCTATGAAGCTAGTGTATGATGCCCCATGATCATATTAATTTATGCAGCTATGATTCAATTAAAAAAAAAACAACTTACTATCCTATAAGAAGCATCTTCTTCACCATCAAAATCCAACATCTCTTACATCCACCTGTTTTCTCCTTCTATCACTATGTTCCAGCCTTATGAAACTTACCATAATTCTATTACAAATAATGTTTTCTCATAACAAAATTCATTTGCACATACTAGTTTAAATCCCTAGAGAGGTCTTTACTTTCTTTGTTATCTAAAAAACAACAACAAGAAAACACACACACACATTCAACTCCTTATTTTCTTTCTGGATCCATTTAAAAAAAAATAAAAAAAAGTTTCTTTGAAAATATACCTGACTTCCCATTAGTAGATTTTCATCTTATTGACCCTACTGATTTTTATAAATATTTCCATCAAAGCATAGATCACACAATTATAATCTGTAATTTTTAGGCTATGTGTCAGTTTTTCATACACTGGATTTCTCAAAGAAACAAGTAGGCAACTTTATAGTTGTATTACCTAGAAGAAATGTAACATTTGTAGCTAAGTATATACTACCAGCTGGCCCATTTGAAGCCATAGATTTTAGGCAAAGAAAGTTTCTTATCTTCCTTCTCATTTTTGCATTCTTATTGCCTAGCAGAGAAATTATGAGTTAATGTTGTGGTAGCTTCAGGGGACAAGAGATAATACTGGGAACAAATAATTAACAGTAGTTGGCAGCCAATTAGAGCTAAGTAATGAGGAAGGAGAGATCAAGGATGATGTCCATTTTTATGGGATAGGCTCTTGGCAGATGCTGGTTTCGTTCCTCGAGATGGTAACCAATGAAAGAAGAAAAGAGTAAGAGTGAATGGAAAGGTGAAGCTTTGTATTTTATTCATTTATTACATTTATTATATGTTAGGCATCGTTTTGACATCCTAACAATCTAGTGACTTGTACAATCCCTCTTTAACAAAGGGAAACATAGATATATTTGGAAATATTCCCAATATCATCTAGAAAATAAGGGATGGAGATAAGTTTTAAACCCAATAAGTTCAACTATAGAATCCATTCTCTTAAGCACTACACATGCTACTGAGTTTGTTTTTATATTAAATATATGTTACGTTTTAGACAAATTCAGTATTGGTTATTTTGTTTCTAACATGGTCCTAGAGAAACTTATTAGCTGTTCGGTAATTCATTTGTTTAATCATAATAGATCTTCATAAGGGAAGTCATATGTCTCAGTCTCTGCATAAATTGGGATTTAAAGAATCATTATTTAATAGCCAAAACTAATTTAATAACTTTTCTTTAATGATTTCAGAGGACATCCTGATATATAATCTACAGCAATCATTATTTAAATCCTCTTTTCTCTCGAATCAATTATCCTTACTCCATAAGGCCCCTAAGGCTCTAATCTCTTACAAAACCAAGGTAAGAAAATAGTTCTTCTTCCTTTAGCTTTCTCAGCTTTCTGCCTCCTTTCTCTTCTTCACTCCCTCCCAAATTTTATTATTTAGATAAATAACCTCTCTTCTAGCAAGAAATAATTGTTTCTTTTAAGCATATGAGGAAGAGGGGAGAAATTAAACATCAATTACAAGACTCTCTTGAGAGCTGATAAATGAGAGAAGGCTGAATATGCCACTATATTAAAAGTTTTTCTTGTGCCACACAAAGATTTGGAACTCCATAAAGGCTGTACTACACTTTTGGAAATCATTTGCATGTAGGTAAAATAAAACAGTATGAATGAAATCAGTCAGAGAGAATGTGTAAAGGTGAGCCAATAATGAATCTCTAACAAATCAGTATAATCAGCCAGTAAAGACTCTGAAAAGTAGCTATCAAAGAATCAGTCTGAGACTTTTAAACCAATAAAACCAATAGAGAGTGGTAGTTTGGAAGTCAAGAAGATATATTAAAATATATATATATATATATATATATATATATATATATATATATGTGTGTGTGTGTGTGTGTGTGTGTGTGTGTGTGTGTGTGTGTATAGTGTGCCAGAAATCACTTCCATAGAAAAGGGTGAATTTAATTGATGAGTTTGTGTGTGTTCTAACTGCTTCACCAACCAGTTGTTCCCCTGTCTCTCTCCATCTTTTCAGGTCTCCTTATTCCCTGAGACACAACAATATTGAAATTGTTCTCATTAATACCCCTATAATAACTTCTAAATGTTCAAGTGAAAGGAACACTTTCTCTCATGTCAAATCAAAAGTTAGAAATTATAAAGCTTGCTAAGAAAATAATTTTGAAAGCTGAGATAGGCTGAAGGTTAGGCCTTTTACATCAAACATTTAGCTAAGTTGTGAATGCAAAGGAAAACTGCTTGGAGGAAATTAAAAACACTCTTTCAGAAAACACACAAATGATAAAACAGCAAAACAGCCTTATTGCAGATATAAAGTATTAGTTATCTAAATAGAAGATCAAACCAGCTATAATATTATCTTAAGTCAAAACCTAATCCATGACAAGGCCCTAACTATCTTCATTTCTGTGAAAGCTGAGAGAGGTGAGCAAGCTGCAGAAAAAAAGTGCAAATCTAGCAGAGGTGCTAGCAGAGGTTGGTTTATGAGTTTTAAGTAACAAGCCATCTGTACAGCATAAATATACAAAGTTAAAGTGCTGATGGAGAAGCTATAGCAAATTATTCAGAATATCTAGTTAAGATCATTGAGGAAGGGGCTACAATAAACAAGAGATTTTCAATGTAGGTGGAACAGCCTCCTTTTAGAAGATACTAGAATTCAATGCTTGGCTTCAAAGCTTCAAGGGATAGGCTGAATCTCTTGTTAGAGGTTCATGAAGCTGGTGAGTTGGGTTGAAGTCTATGTTCACTTATCATTCCAAAAATTCTAGGACCCTTAAGAATTATGCTAAATTCAATCTTCCTGTGTTCTATAAATTGAACAACAAAGCCTGGATGACAGCATATTTATTTATAACATGGTTGACTACTACTCAGGAAAATTTTTTTTCTAACTTTATGCTTATTAACAATGCTCCTGGTCACCCAAGAGCTCTGATGGAGATATGTGTACAAGGAGATGAACTTGTCTTCATGCCTGCCAACACGATATATTTTCTGTAGCCCCTAAATCAAAGAACTTCAAGTCTTATTATTTAAGATATACATTTCACGAGACTACAGCAGCCATAAGTAATGATTCCTCTGATGGATGTAGACAAAGTAAATTCAAAACTTTTGTAAATAATTTACCACCATAGATACTATTAAGAAAATTCAAGATTTATAAGAGGAGGTCAAAATATCAACATTAATAGGAGTTTGGAAGAAGTTGATTCTAATCCTCATGGATGACTTTGAGGTGTTCAACATTTCAATGAAGAAAGTAACTATAGATGAAGTGAAAATGACAAGAGAACTAAAAGTGGAGTCTAAAGACATAAATGAATTGCTACAATCTCACAATAAAACTTGAACAGATGAGGAGTTGCTTTTATGGATGAGTAAAAAACATGGTTTCTTGAGAAGGAACATACTCCTGGTAAAGAAGCTGGAAACATTATTGAAGCAACAACAGAGCATTTAGAATGTTGCCTAAACTTAGTTGACAAAGTTTGGAAAGTAGACAGACTAATCTCTCTGCCAGCCCTTCAATTCAGGGTAAAGCATGAAGGTAGGCCATCCCTCCAGGTCTTTATCAAGACCACTGAAAATGAAAGGAGCCTGGAGGTAGCCCAGACAAGGTAATGTCATCATGACCATCCCTGCATGAAGAATCAGCAGGCGGGCAGGCTGAGAACTTTGGACTCCTGATCCGCAGTCAGATTAGAGAACCTGGGTTGCTTGCCCTGTGAAGAGGAAACTTGTTTGCCCTGTGGAGATGAAACTTATTTTCCTCTTTCCCTTTCTAAATGCATTATCAGGCTATTTTTGACAATTTATTACCCTATCTTCCCAATTACCTAGCCATTACTCTTCTGCCCAACTTTCCAGGGGGCTTGCCATTCTTTTTGAATTTTGACACCTTTGCATTTTTCCGTAAATTCTTTATTTTAGAGATCAATAAAAGATTTCTGAGGTGTTGGATTTTGCTGCACTGCCTCAAACTGCCACTGGGCATGTGAGATAGTGTATGCCTCTACAGCTGTCCAAATGGTATACATTAAGTTGGTGTGAAGTCTCCTTCTTCAGTACCATCTCCCTTTATGGCCCCTAGCCTGGGTAGGGGTGACCCCAGGACCCAGAAAATTGGTATGCATACCTGGGGCTAAAAAGAAGGCTGACTATGAGTAGATCCTGCAATCGTACACAAGCCTAGAACAACTGAGGGAGGACCAGTCACTCACCTCTTGGTAAGAGGGAAAAAGAGCATAGTTTGTAAGTGCCTTAGCCTGACAATGGGATTACATTTCATTGCTTTTACCTGTGAGACCTCTTTCCCTTTTACTTTAATTTTCATTTTTTCTGTTTCTGCTTATAAAGCCCTCATTTCCCCCCTTTTTAAACCTCATGTTGTAGTATCAATTGTGGAAGTTTTATACCAAGCACATTTCTTGGTGCCCAGTTATAACATTTACATTTAATTATTGGTAAATTATTGATAAAACTTGGCTTCCACCCTCTTTTACTTACCAAAATGTAACTAACATGTCCTAAGAGAACAAGCTGAAGGGTGGCTCTCTGATTAACTTAACTAGACCTTGGAAACAAAACAATGCTGTAGAGAAATTAATGTCCACTCTAAGCAAAATTAGAAAAAAAAAGGATTTTTAGAAATTCTAATTGCCTCCATCATTGCTTCCACAGCTTTAATGGCTACCACAGCTACAGCTACAGTCTATTAACACTGGTCAGCATGTAAATAGTTATTACAAAATGTTACTGTTGAAACACAACTGTTAGCAGCTAGACCAAGAAGTTTTAAAATGACTTAATGTGTTGGAGATGGCCATCCTGTGGATGGGTGAGCAACAAGAGGCCATGCAGACTAGACAAAAGCTTCTTTGTAATTTGACCTACAAACCAATGTGTGTAACCCCTGTGCCTTTCAATAGTATCACTGATTGGAATTCAGTAAAACTACACCACCTAGGGGCTTTTCAAAAGCCCCTCACTGAAGATTTAACTCAATTGCAAAATACTCTTACTGAGAAATTAAAGCAATTACAATTGGAAACCCATAGGGAAACCTTGCACACTTTGGATAGTGCAACTAATTGGCTCAATCAAAAAAATTGGTTCTCCAGGCTCAATTTATGAGTATGGACTTCTACCACTTTTGCTATAATGTTGTTATGGTTTTTTTCTCAGTAATTAATGCTATTTGTAAGTTGTTTCAGAGGACCTTCCATGCTGAGACAATGGTTCCTCTACACATCTCCAATTAATATAATCCTTCTTCTACTCCTGTAGGACCTCTTCCTCTGCTTTTTCCATACCCTTCCCCACTTTGAATAATGGCCATTTTAAATAATAAAACCGGGGGAAATGTGGAAGGTAGACAGGCTAATTTCTCCCCTGGCCGTCAAATTTATGAAGGTGGGCCATCCTTTCAGCTTCTTATCAAGTAAGGTAACATCATCGAGACCATCCCTGCATGGAGAATCAGCAGGCAGGCAGGCTGAGAACTTTGGAAACCCAATCAGTAGGGAAACTGAGTTGTTTGCCCTGTGGAGATGAAACTTATTTTCCCCACTCCCTTTCTAAATGCATTATCAGGCCATGGTTGACAATTTATTACCCTATTTTCCTAATTACCGAGCCATTACTCTTCTGCCCAGCCTTTCAGGGGGCTTGACATTCTTTTTAAATCCACCTTTGCACTTTTTCATGAATTCTTTTTTTCTTTTTATTAATTGTTGTGGATTCACTGAGGCACAAAGAACCAGGTTACATTGATTGCATTTGTTAGATAAAGTCCCTCTTATAATTGTGTTCCACCCCCAAAAGGTGTATCACGCACCATGACCCCCCCCAACCCTGCTCCCTCCTTCCGTCTCTCTGCTTCCCCCATCTCCCACCATGTACTAGGTCATTAATTGTCCTCATATCAGAATTGAGTACATAGGATTTTTGCTTCTCCATTCTTGTGATGCTTTACTAAGAAGAATGTGTTCCACTTCCATCCAGGTTAACACAAAAGATGTAAAGTCTCCATCTTTTTAAAATGGCTGAATAGTAGTCCATGGTATACATATACCACAGCTTGTTAACCCTTTCCTGGGTTGGTGGACATTTAAGCTGTTTCCACATTTTGGTGATTGTAAATTGAGCTGGGATAAACAGTCTAGTGCAAGTGTCCTTATGGTAAAAGGATTTTTTTTTTTCTTTTGGGTAGATGCCCAGTAATGGGTTTACAGGATCAAATGGGAGGTCTAGCTTGAGTTCTTTGAGAGTTCTCCATACTTCCTTTCAAAAATGTTGTATTAGTTTGCAGTCCCAGCAGCAGTGTAAAAGTGTTCTCTTATCTCTACAACCATGCCAGCATCTTCAGCTTTGAGATTTTGTGATGTGGGCCATTCTCACTAGGGTTAGATGATATCTAAGGGTGACTTTGATTTGCATTTCTCTAATAATTAGGGACAATGAGGATTTTTCTCATATGTTTTTTAGTCATTTGTCTGTCTTCTTCTTCTTCTTCTTCTTCTTCTTCTTCTTCTTCTTCTTCTTCTTCTTCTTCTTCTTCTTCTTTTTAAGTTTTGGCTGGGAGGGGGCTTGAACCCACTACAACCAGTATATGGGGCCGGTGCCCTACTCCTTGACCCACAGGTACCGCCTTTGTCTGTCTTCTTTAGAAAAGTTTAGGTTCATCTCTCTTGCCCATTGATCTAAGAGATTGTTGGCTTTTTTCATGATGATTAATTTGAGTTCTCTGGAGATTCTAGTTATCAAGCTTTGGTCTGATTCAAAATATACAAATATCCTTTTCCATTGTGTAGGTTGCCTATCTGCTTTGGTTGTTGTCTCCTTAGCTGTACAGAAGCTTTTCAATTTGACTAAGTCCCATTTGTTTATTTTTGTTGATGTTGCAATTGCCATAGAAGTCTTCTTCATAAAGTCTTTCTCCAGGCCGACATCTTTAAGTGTTTTCCCCATGCTTTCTTTGAGGATTTTTATTGTTTTATTCCTAAGATTTAGGTCTTTAATCCATCTTGAATCAATTATTGTGAATGGATAAAGGTGAGGGTCTAGTTTCAGTCTTTTACATGGGTATATCCAGTTCTCACAGCACCATTTATTGAATAAGGAGTCTTTCCCCTAGTGTATGTTCTTGTCTGGTTTATCGACAATTAGGTGGCTGTGAAATGTAGTTTTATTTACTTGTTTTCTATTCAATTCCAGATGTCTATGTCTATTTTTGTGCTAGGACCATGCTGTTTTGAACACTATGGCCTTGTAGTACAGCCTAAAGTCTGGTTGGTTGATACTCATAGCTTTATTTTTATTACTAAGAACTGCCTTAGCTATATAGGTTTTTTTATGGTTCCCTACGAAATGAAGAATTATTTTTTCCAAGTCTTGAAAGTACAATGTTGGTATTTTAATAGAGATGGCATTGAATCTGTAGATTGCTTTGAGAATTACAGACATTTTAACAATGTTGGTTCTTCCCAGCCACGAGCATGGTATATTCTTCCATTTGTTAAAGTCTACTGCTATTTCTTTTCTTAGGGTTTTATAATTTTCTTTGTAGAGGTCCTCACCTTGTTAGTTAGGTATATTCCTAAAATCCAGTACCCTTTTCTAATTAGAACACTGAAAAGTATAGGCATACTGGCACATTTCTTAAACTGATTGAAGTCATCTATCACAAACCCACAGCTAATATTTTACTGAATGGAGTAAAAATGAAAGCTTTCCCACTTAGAACTGGCACCAGAGAAAGTTGTCCTCTATCATCACTACTATTCAACATAGTGCTGGAAGTTCTAGCCAATGCAATCAGAAGGAAATAAAGGCATCCATAGGGAGCAGAGGAGGTCAAACTTGCCCTCTTTGCTGACGATATGATCTCATACTTAGAGAACTTCAAAGACTCCACCACAATAGTACTAGAAGTGATCCAAAAATACAGTACAGTAATTGGCTCAGAACCCATAGAACAAGTGGTTATGGGCATCAGCCACATACACTGAGGCTGGAGGGTTCAAATCTGGCCCAAGCCAGCTAAACAACTGCAACAAAAAAATAGCCGGGCATTGTGGTGGGCACCTGTAGTCCCAGCCACTTGGGAGGCTGAGGCAAGAGAATTGCTTAAGCCCAAGAGTTTGAGGTTACTGTGAGCTGTGATGCCATGGCACTCTATACCCAAGGTAACATAGTGAGACTCTTTCTCAAAAAATAATACAGTTATGTCTCAGGATATAAACTCAATATCCACAAATCAGTAGCCTTTGTATATGCCAATAACAGCCAAGATGAGAAGCTAATTACGGACACAATCCCTTTCACAATAGCATCAAGGAAAATGAATTCTTTGTTTTAGAGATAAATAAAGGTTTCTGAGGAGTTGGATGTTGCTGCACTGCCTCAAACTTCCATTCAGCATGTGAGACAGTGTATGCATTCCTATCCAGCTGCCCAGACTTTACACATTAAGTTGGTGAGAAGTCCTCTTCAGCACCATCTCCCTTGTTGGCCCCAGGCTGGGTCAGGGTTTCCTCAGAACCCCAACTGTAAAGCATTAGCAATATTTGAGAGAACTGACTCTAATTTTGAAAAAAGATCTGTTGTGAGTAAAATGCTATCAAACAGCATCATATACTACAGGGAAATATTTTAAGAAAGGGAAAGCCTATCAATGTGCATCAATGTGGCAAACATCATCGTTGTCTTATATCAAGAAATTACCATAGTCTCTCCAGCGTTCAGCAACCACTACCCTAATCGGGCAGCCGGATCAACATCAGGATCAGACTCTTCCCTAGCAAAATGATTTTGAGTCACTAAAATCTCAGTTGTTCACTAATGTTTTTTAGCAACAAGGTATTTTTAATTAAGGTATATACACTACTTTGTTAGACATAATGCTACTTAACATTTAATACAATACAGTATAGTATAACATAAATTTTATGTGCATTAGGAAACCAAAAATTTGTGTATCTCCTTTTATTATGATATTTACTTTATTGTGGTTGACTGGAACTAAGCCCACAATTTCTGAGTTGTGCTGATATAGACCACTGAATAAATAAATTATAAAACATGAAATCTTTTCGACATCTTAACAAACGAGATCATGACTGTTATCGATATCTCCTAAATTGTATCATTTTTTTTTTATTATTTAACTCTAACATATGTCTCATACTTCATAATAAGCAGTTGGAGCAGTTTAAAATGTAAAGTAAATATCTATACATAGGTCATTTAAAATAATAAGTTCAAACATTTGAAAGTGCATAGAGAAAATTGGTGGTTCATTTTACCAGAAACAGGAAATAATATATTTACTCCTAACAAGCAAGACCAAAGATCACTTTATAACAAAGATATTTGCACCAGAATGTTTATTGCAGCTCAATTAAAATTGCTAAGTCATGGAAGAAGCCCAAGTGCCCATCGACCTATGAATTGATTAATAAATTGTGGTATATGTACACCATGGAATATTATGCAGTCTTAAAAAAAGATGGAGACTTTACTTCTTTTATGTTTAACATATTCTTCATAGGAAAGTATCTCAAGAATGGAAGAAAAAGTATCCAATGTACTCAGCCCTAATATAAAACCACTTTATAAACACCCACACTTCCATATGAAAGCTATAACCCAACTACAGCCCCAGATGAAGGGGAAAGAGGAGGGGGAGAGGCAGGAAGGGGGCAGGATGGTTGGAAGGAGGGTAATTGGTGGGACCACACCTATGGTGCATTTTACAAGGGTACATGTTAAATCTGCTAAGTGTAGAGTATAAATGCCTTTACACAATAACTAAGAAAATAAGTTGAAGGCTATGTTAACCAGTTTGATGAAAGTATTTCAAATTGTATATAAAACCAGCACATTGTGCCCCATAATTGCATTAATGTACAGAGCTATGATTTAATTAAAAAATTAAAATAAAACAAAAAATCCAAGCAATAAATTTCAACCTGTACTTTCTGGCATTCAAGGCAAAATTTAAACTCAATTGGTTACACAGTACTTACTCCTGCAGGGAATACAGCTTTATTAAAAAAGAACATGTGAGGCAACTAAACTCTTAAAAGAGTTCTGAAATTTAACTGTAAGCTAACCTCAGCTTTATTTATATTCTTGTCACTTTTATTCTTGTTCTTCATAAACTATTTTACATGCCTGGATAAACATTCTTAGAAAATAAGCATTTTTAATAAATTATTTGAGAATGCCTTTTTAGTATCCTGTATCTTACCTTTTCTTCACATTTCTATGTAGACAGAATGACTAGGAAAAAGTTCTGGACTTTTTTTCTTATGGTGAATATCAATTAGAATATGCCATTTTTTTTGTTCCTCTAATGATTCCAAGGAAAAGTCTTGCTTTTAAACTATATCTCAATTGTAAGCATAGAACAGAAATTAAAAGCTATATCTTGACAACATTTTATTAGAAAAATAAATGACAATTAATAAAATGAAATAAAATGACCAAGTGAGCTTCCAGTCATAACACAGTAATTGATATGGGACTTTTCCTTTGTCAAAACAACTACTGATAGGAAGCAGAAAAAAATATATAAATAACTGTGACAGATTTTGGAAAACAGGCAGTTCAGAAACTGAAAGAAAGCCCTACAATTATCCTTGATTTCTGTATGAAGACATTTTTCTGGACTGTGGCACAGGGACGAGGAACTCAAGCAGGGCAAGTTAGTCTCATTAAGTTAAGGATAGAGATGAGAGTTTAGGGACACTGATATGATGAGAGATTTCAAGAAAGAATACTAAGAAAAAATGGAACTTTTAAGATAAAAAGAGCGTTATCAATTCACCTAGGAGTTCATTTCATACTTTTACTCAATGATAAACTGTACATGTATAGTCAGAAACTCCAGTGTCTGACAAGAACTAAGTAATGATAAAGAAACAATTACTGAAGCTGTAAACACATTCCAGAACTCCCTTAAATGTGGGAAGATATTCAAGTTCTGACCACCAAGAATGAAAAGACATCCTTGAACATTCCAGGCTTTCAGTAGTGATCTCAGAAAATTCAAACTATAGTAGTAGAATTAAACTAGGCCAAAAGTAAAAGATATTCCAGATCCATGCTAATAAAGCCTAAAAACAAACCTCACGTCTTCCTCTTATGGCCATGATGAACTTCCAGAACTTTATTAACCTTTTTATAATAAAAACTAGAAACTGAACAAAATATATAAAACATCAGCTTTTTGTCATTGTATGAGAGATAACTTAGAACTGTGACTTTTGAGTGAAAGAAAACAAATGAGATAAGCCTAATACTCTCCCTCAATTTCTTCTACCTGGTGAAACAGTCCCAATCACCAAGTAGGAGAGTGTTCAAACATATAGCACAGTGGATTCATTGATTGCAAAGATAGAGTTGGATTACTGGAGACTGAGGCAATTGGAAGATTCAGGAAAGAGTTCTGGAGCATTAGTTAGGTGGCTACACAGAAATAATCGACTTCAGAAACTTGCAGAGAGATTCTCTTTATTATTAATTGAATGATAAAAATCTATGGAGGTATATTAGAACTTTCTGAGGCCAAACTAAGTATAGCCAAGACATTGTGAGTTACCAGAGGTCACATATAGGCATTTTTGCTCCAACAAGCTATAATGGAGAATTCTCATTGATCGTGCAGGACATTCAGAAGAAAATACAGAAGAGCCATGCCTTGATAGTAGAGTTAAACTGACCGTAGAGTAAAAGACATTATAAGACTTTTTAAAAAAGCATTGAAAAAATAAAATTGAACGAAAATAATACAATTTCATGGTAGGATAAAACTCTTTAAAAAAGAACAATAAAATGCAAACACTGAAATACACAAAACCACAATGGACCATGACTAGATGTGCCCCAGCCATACGAGGAAGAAAATATAATGCATAAAGAAAATATGACCCATAAGCTGGAGAAAAATGAGTCAATTGAAACAAACCCAGAAATGAATTAACTATAAGAAACTGAAAGCAAGTATTATAATTATATTCATGTATTTCAGAGAAAAGATAAACATAGTAAGGAGAAAAAGTGAACACTAATTAAAAAGAAATACATAGAAGTTCCATATCCCGAATGGCAGCATAAGGGGTTCTGTGGATTCAATTCTCAGTAAACAGCCATAACCAAAAAAGGTTATTTTTAAAAAAGTTTTATTTAAAGTCTAAAAATGGTTATAAGGGCACATGGCAAATGAGATAACACATATTTTCAAGTAAAGAAATGAAATGTCATCGCTTCTCAGCCTTTTGGCTAAGATCAAGTGAAGAAATGAAATGTCAGTAAACATAGAATTTATGAGCCATGAATTACCCCCAAACCTCCTCCTCCCAGATTAGGATGATAGAGATTACACTCTGAATGAGTGTGGCGAAAATGACAGGGCTCTCTCTCCCCACAGATACCAGTGAAAGGGCGTGGTACCTTACTGGAAAGAGAAGACTACCAGCATTTCTCATCCCTTCCAGCACCAAGATGCAGCAGACAAATTCCTGACAAGTGTGACTGATAGATCATGGACTCTTTCTTGTCTAGGCATAGTATGGAGGCTCAATCCCAGGTGTGACAGGCCACAATGATACACTTCATCCCAGCCTGCTTATAGAACATAGCTTCAACATCAGAAGAAGCAACTGAGAAAACCAGAGGCTTCCACCCCAACCTGGCACCCTGATCATAGGTCTTGGGTATCGCTTCTACCCTTAGTTTCAGAAAAGTGATTCTGAGTATAACTAATAAGGCAAAAATGACAACAAAATGAAAACTTTTTTACACTCCACTAACTCAAAAGAAGGCAAAGAAAGAAGAAAACAGAAATAATGAATGGGTTGGGCAATAGCCTTGGGACCACATGTGGGCTTCTGGATGATTGCATGTAGCCTTTTGAGTTAATCCAAATTTTACAGAACAAATCTTTTTATTAAAAGGGGTGAAACAGAGAGAGACAAAGATTTTCTTGCCTCTTTTATTGCTTAAACTAGAACAGTCTTGAAATCAGAAGGCCATAGGTTCACCACCCCTCAAAAAAGTAATGATTTTCAAACTAGATAGAAAAGCAAATCTTTGTTATATAAAGTGAGCACAACATGTCCATTTTTAGTATATGGGCTATTAAGCTAAAAGGTGAATAATGGAACAATATAGTTCAAGAAAACACTAAGCATAAGAAAGATGGAGTGCTTATATGAGTATCTTATAGAATCAACTACAGAACAAGTAAGATTACAAACAATTCAGATAAGTATTTCATATAATTATTTTCTTTGTGGTAGAATCACTTAAAATCTACTTTCTTGGCAATTTTCAACCATACAAGTTCTGACAATTAAGTTTGTGAGCTCATCCTAGAAAAAATGCTACATAACTCGTTGCTTAATATCACTATGGCCATATTTAAAGTACTCCCTTTGGGAAACTATACACCAATTCCAATACCTAATCCACTCTTAAAAGCAATTTTGGAAGTCTTTTTATGGAATTGCTATCAGAGCTGTCATTCTATTACCCTTGATGTTTTGCATGTCATTGAAATGTCTTCCTTTTAATATTTCCTTTATCTCCAGGTAATTAAAAAAGTCATTGGGCATCAGACTGGGAAAAATATCTCAATACAGCTATTTCTTTATTGGATAAAAACCCCTTCATAGAAAGTGCTGTATGAGCTTGCGCATTGTTGTGAATCAAGAGCCATGAGTTATTGGCAAAATGTTCAGGTCATTTTCATCTAACTTTTTCATGCAGACTTTTTAACACTTCCAAATAGTAAACTTGCTTACCTATTTATACAGTTGGCAAAACTACACGGTGACTAATCCCTCCGATATCAAAAAAGGTTAGCAACATGATGTTAATTCTTAATTTGGACTGATGGAACATTTTTGGTTATGGAATATTGGCTGATTTCCATTGTGTACTTTGACACTTTGTTTCAGGGTTGTAATGGTACAGCAATGTTTAATCACCGATGATAATATGGCCCCAAACATCATCTTACCTCCCCATGAGGTCTTGGAAAACTTTGACTTTCCTTTACTTGTGTTCATTGATGAGCTCCTCAGGACCATTTTGTATGCATTTTTCTTAAGCCAAGATTATCACTTAAGATTTTCTGAACTGTTTCTCTATCAATGTTTACTTTGTCTGCTATGTTTCTCACAAAATCAGCTGATGATTTTTACACACAATTTGATAAATTTTTGTAATATTTTTGTCACTTCTACTTATTGCTGCCCTCCCTGACCTCTCTTCACCAGTGACACTTTCTCTCCCCTCAGAAAAAGGTTTAATCCATTTGTACATTGCCATTTTTTTCAGGGCATTGCATCATCCCTATAAACTTGGACTAACATGTCCCTGATTTCACTTCCACTCTTGCCAAGTTAAATAAGAAATTTAATTTTTGTTCATTGCTCTAATTCAAGCTCTGAAAATCTTGTGATAGCACACAAAAGCATACAACAATGATAATTAACTCTCTATTTGGAGTAATGATCACAGCTGTCATCATATGGCACACAAAACCATGTAAAAAATAATTAATGCTACTCACATTAATCAACCTAAAACATAGCTGTAAGACACTAATATACCAAGGTTGTGAAGCCTTACTCAGTTGTTTGTACAGTGTTGCTAATGTAAGCACGTGGTGGCAAGTTAACAAACTTAATTGTCAGGCCTTGTATGATAACAGTTCTGATGATAATTCCAGAAAATGAGTTTCAAAATTGCTTTGAAGGGCAGATTAGGTGCTGGTATTGTTTCACTGCTTCCCAAGGGAAACTGAATCAAAGGGTAGGTCTACTTTTAGTTCTTAAAGAAAATATCCATGCTGTTTTCCATAAAGGTTGTACTAATTTCCAGTCTCAGCAATAGTGTATAAGTGTTCCTTTCTCTCTGTATTACACAAGCATCTATTATTTGTGGGACTTTCTATTTTTTATATGAAATCATAACTGTGTATGATTATGGGTACAGTGTGCTGAAAAAATGCTTATCATCTTTAATCATCAAATAAATGCAAATCAAAACTACTTTGAGATATTATCTAACTCCAGTAAGATTAGCCCATATCACAAAATCCCAAAACTTGAGATATTGGCATAGATGTGGAAAGAAGGGAATACTTCTACACTGCTTGTGGGAATGCAAGCTAATACATACTTTTTGGAAAGAAGTTTGGAGAATACTCAAGAAACTAAAAGCAGACCTTTTGTTCAATCCTGTAATTCCTCTGCTAGGCATATACTCAGATGATCAAAAATCGTTTTACGACAAAGACATTTACACCAGAATGTTTATTGCAGCCCAATTCATAATCACCAAGTCATGGAAGCATCCCAAATTTCCATTGACCCATGAATGGATTAACAAATTTTGGTATATGTATACTGTGGAATACTACGCAGCCATAAAAGATGGAGATTTTACATCTTTTATGTTTACTTGGATGGACCTGTAACGTATTCTTCTTAGTAAAGTATCTCAAGAATGGAAGAAAAAGTATCCAATGTACTCAATGCTATTATGAAAACAATATATAGTCACCTACACATTCATACAAGTGATAAAACAAAACTGTAGTCCAGAAAGAAGGAGGTAAGAGGAAGGAGAAGGGAGGAGATGGGGAGGCCAGGAAGAGGGAGGGTATTTGGTGGGTCCTGATCTAATGTGCATAATGCAATGGTACAGTTTAAAACTGTTAAGAACAGAGTATAAATGCCTTACCACAACAAATAAGTGAGATAATTGTTATGTTAACTATTTTGATGTAAGCTTTCCACATTGTAAATTAAGTCAGCACATTGTACCCCATAAAGGCACTAATATACACAGTTATAATTTAATAAAAAAAATTAAAATAAAAATAAATATAATAAAGTTAATCATAATATACCCAAACCATTTTGGCTTAGAAAAAAAAACAAATACATATTTTAAAAATTTATTTAAAAATAAATAAATATTTAAAATTTTTTAAAAATTTATTTATTTTTATTTATTTACATTTTTTAATTAAGTCAAACACATAGATCATGTATACATTAATGCCCTTATGGGGTACAATGTGCTGATTTTATATGCAATTTGGAATGCTTACTAAATCATAACTGTATACATTAATGCACTTATGGGGTATAATGTGCTGATTTGATATACAGTGTGGAATGCTTACATCTAACTGATTGACATAACTGTCTCCTTGCTTACTTATTTGTTGTGGTAAAACATTCATACTCTATTTTTAATAGTATATAAATATATCATTGCATTATGCACATTAGGTTGGATCCCCCAAAATGCTAAAATTCCTTTATATTATAAAAAGTGAGTACTTAAATGTAAACAAATAAAACTTTGAATTAAATAGTTAAAATGAATTTTTTTTTTTCTGAAAGACTGGGCCAAAATTCTGTGTAATCAATATACATGGGAGCACATTATACGCAGCAAAATATGGTACTTTCATTAAAATAGTATAGCCCCATCACAAAGAGGCTTCAGGCTATATTTAAATGAATACATCTGTCTTTCATGGCTTTTAACTATTTTCTCTTTTTGGAAATTCTCTACTCCTTTGCCTTCCTTTACATTTCACTCTTTTAGTGTCCATATATCTCTCAAACCTTGCTTTCTCCATCTCTTTCTAAAGCTCCTCTTCTTCCTTCTTAAATTTCAGTATTTCCCAGGGCTCCATTCACAACCCCATTTTATTCTCATCCTATAAATTTTCCTAATTCTTATTGACTTCCATGCTTCAATGACTATCTATGAGTGGGATGAATCCCAGATCTATATTTTCAGTTACAATCTCTTTTCCAAGCTATACATCCAGAGAAACCAGCTATTCACTGGCTGTTTCTTCCTAACTTTTCCACAGGTGCCTAAAAATGCATTGTGTAGGAAACAGAACTGATCATTTTCCTTATCCCAAACCCTGGAAACAATCTGATGAATTAATAGGTTCATGCTATCAAACAATTCAATTGAATAGTCCCAAGTAAACACATCCTAATTGGTCAAGAACATAATTGAAAACAAAATATCTTTCAAAACTCATATGCAGATGATCAATCCAAATCCTAAGGCTAAAAGAATGATTACTACTACTAAGTGTTTGAGAAAGACATAGCACATGGTTTGGAGTAAATCTTTGGTGGCAGAATAAAGAAAGATGTTTTTATTATGAATACATGAATCCTTAAGCAGAAGGCTCAGGAGAACACATTCTGTGTGTCCAGGTCACTGCAGTAATAGCTGGAGAAAATTTGGAATAATTCTCAGGGACTAGCTCATTCCAGGTTCATATTACCCTTAAGAAAAGAGTTGATACTTGAATCCAGGAATAAAACTATCCAGAGCTAAGAATTAAAGGATCCTATATCCTCCAGAATAACAGGTTCAGAAAACAGTTGGAAGGATCAGATGACTCAATAGGTTATGCTCCAAGAAGTTCTGGTTAATCCGTAAGTAAAATGACAAGGACTTGGATGGGACTAGCAATGCTTCAAGGCAAGCCATGTTACAATAAAAGAATGTGTGATTATACATGTATACATGCAATTTATCAGTGTTGCAGGAAAGGTTATATCTGGAGAAAAACCCAGAGATTATCTTATCTGATAAGACTTTTTGTAACTGAGACACAGAGGAGGCAAAAAACATGATCAGAACCACACAGTTAGTTGGTAGAAAAAGGTCTCTCAGGTTCTGAAATTTTTTGGTGTGGTGCTATTTCCATTACATCACATTCAGTTACTCTGTGATTAAATAGTTATTTTACACAACTACTGTGTATGGGCCACACTGCAGTGAATACTGATGGAGCATTATACCACAGGAAATGTGAAAAAGGCATTTACCTAATTGCCCCAATCCTTTGGTAAGCAGAAGCAAAACAATTTTAAAAATACCCAAGTTATTCAGAACCCAGCCAAGCAGTGCTGTGGTGAATATGTTTGTTTACTTACCCATTTGGTTGTGAGTATATTTTTATCGCAAGTTTTTGCATACAAATCTTTAATTTGGGAAGCTAACAGGTTAAATCCCTTTAAAAGTTTAGAAAAACATAAGCTATTAAAAGTCAGTCTCTGCTTCCTTTGCCTTGTCGGCTGCTGAGTTTGTGCAGACACTAGAAACCTCAGGCTATTCTGTCACTGCAGAGAGAAAAGGCTGCTATGCAAAGGCTTCTTGTTTTTAGCCAGAGCTATTTCATCATTTTGGGCTCCTAAGGATAGAAAAATGCTTACAAAGCAAAAGGCAGTCAAATGATTAGGTACAAGGTTCTGGATGAGCAGTTCATTTGATCTATTTATGTAATACCTAATATGTTGCTCTTTGGGGTTTCTCTGAAATCAGACATAGAAACCATGTGCCCCAGAATTATTGGAGTCTGATTCACAACCACATAGCATTTGCCAGCAGAAAGCATTCCAAATGGGAGAGCAGGACACAGAGGGGACCCACAGAACCTTAAAACTTATAAATGCTGGAGAGGGAGCAAGATGGTGGCTGAATAACAGCTTCTTTGCAACTGGGAGTGGTGAGATTGGGGAGAGAAGATTCCAGGCATCTCTGGCTTGTGGGCTCTGCCCAGAAACATCCCTTTGGGGACACAAGGAGACAGCAGAGACTTCTGGACCCCAGAAGGAGGACAAAAGCAGTGGAGAAGTGGCAAGTGGTTGCATTTGATCTGAGGCTGCCATAGCTGTAGCTATAATAGCAGGGAGATTGCAGACAGGGAAGGCTTTCCCTGAGAGTTGTTTTGGGGGTTTTTTTGCACTTGAGCTCTAGGTTGAATTACCTTGGGAGAACTTGGGCAAGAGTGTAGGTGACTTTAAGTATTGTCCAGAGTCTGGGACTGAACCGCTGGACCAGAATGGAGCTAACATTGTTCACTGTGGGCCATTCCTGCAGCCATTGTGGGAGAACTGCACTGCAGGCTCTGTCCTCAGGGTTACAGAGCCAGGCTTGGCCTTGAAGACCTTGAGCAAGTGAACTAGTGCCTAGGAGCAGCACCAAAGACCAGGACTGAGATGCCGGGGAAGAGTGGAGCTTTCAGTGTTTGGCAGTAGAAGGGCTGCCCTGCAACCTTAGCCCTCAGGGTCATAGAGTGAGGCCAGGTTTGGTGCACTGGATAAGTGGGCAGCCACTTCAGGAGAGATCCCAGTGACAAGTGCTTTCCTGGGAAAGCTTCTGCTTAGCCAAAGTTAATGGTTCAAAGTGTCTTTTAAGTGGGCTGAGGGCAAAGAAGTCAGCAGAGGCTTCCAGTCTCCAACTCACACAGCTGTATCAGCATTGTGATTAGCATCTCATACCCCAGAAGATCACCTATTGCCCAGACAACATTCAGTAATATATATATATATATATATATATATATAGCTTTGTTTTTGTTTTAAATTTCAACATTTCCCCCCAGATTTTTCTTTTCTTTTTGTTCTTCATTTTTCTAGTTTAAATATAATTTTCCATAGTTGACTTCTTTAATAATAAGAACTTCATTTTTGCTAGTGTTTCTGCCTTATTTATTTATTTATTTATTTATTTTTTACCACCAATTTTATCCTGTAAGGTTTTCTGTTTGCTTTGGTTTGATTTATAGTATTTTTGTTTTTCCTCTCTATTTGGTGGAGATGGGGTACCATGTCTTCTCAGGCTGGCAAAGAGCTGCTGACCTCAAGGGAACCACCCAATCCAGCACCCCCAGAGGTTGGGTTTTTAAGGTGTACTATACGCCTTTATTACTCCTGTCTCCCTCTTTCTGTGCTTGTCTTTTCTTGGTCAACATTCCTTTTTACTCATCCCCTCTCCTTTCTTTTTTCTTTCTTTTTAAAATCTTTTTTGCCTTATTGCTCTTCCATTTTCTCATGCTCTTAGTCCTGTAACAAAAGGACTCATGAAAATGTTAGGTCAGAGGCATGGTAATTTAAAGAGCAAGAGGAAGTGAAAGGAAACTTAGGGCAAGGAAACAGATAAAAGAAAACACTCATGAGGAAGAATCAGGAGAAAAGTCCTGGCAACATGAAAAACCAGACCAGAGCAACTCCTTCCCCCAAAGGGACCATGAGGTAGCTACTACAGAGGATTCCACGTATAAAAAAAATGTTAAAAATGACAGAAGGGTGATTTAAAATACTGATGATAAAAACAATGAAGGAAAATGCCAAGAAAGTGGAAAATAACTAAAAGGAAATCCAAATCCAGAATCAAATAAGAGATGAATGGTATGAAGAATATAGAGAGGACATAGCAGAGCTGAAGGAATTGAAGCAGTCAATTAGGGAACTTAAAGATTCAATAGAAAGCATCAACAACAGAATAGACCATGCAGAAGAAAGAATCTGAGAGGTAGAGGACAAAGCTCTTGAGATAACTCAGATAGTTAGAGACAGAAAAGAAGAGAGAAAAAGAAGAATGGTCACTGACAGAATTATGGGACTTTATGAAGCTTTCAAACATATGAGTTATAGGTATTCCATAAGGGGAAGAAGAATGCCACAGAGGAACAGAAGCCATACTAGAGAATATTATAAATGAAAGTTTCCTAAATATCACTGAACATTCTGACAAACTCCTTTAAGAGGGATATCAGACCCCAGGTTGCCTCAACTCAAATAGAGCTTCTCCAAGACAAATTGTGAGGAACCTGTCCAAAGTCAAGACAAAAGGAAAGGTTTTACAAGCTGCCAGGAGTAAGGACCAATTGAACTACAGGGGAAAATCCATCAGGGTGACTTCAGACTTCTCTAATGAAACTTTCCAAGCCAGAAGTCAATGGTCATCTAAGTTTAATCTACTTAAACAAAACAATTTCCAACATAGAATTCTATATCCTGCTAATCTAAGCTTTAGAATTGATGGAGAAATCAAATATTTTATTGATATGCAAACATGAAGAAATTTGGTGCAACAAGACCAGCTCTACAGGAAATACCCCAACCTCTTCTACACACTCATCATTGCAATGGATCACCAGCAAAGTAAGCACTGAGAAATTAAAAGACAGAGCCTAGCTTCCACAATGATGCAAAAAGTAAAACTAAGCAATGGACTTCCACAAAAGAAGATGAGTAGAACGCTACCACACTTATAAATTATCTCAATAAATGTGAATGGCCTAAATACCACCTGAAGAGGTATATACTGGCTGATTGAATTAAAAAACACAAGTCATCCATTTGCTGTCTGCAGGAAATACACTTAGCCTCAAAAGAGAAATTAGAACTCAGAGTTAAGAATTCAAAGACAATTTTTCAGGCAAATGGAGTTCAGAAGAAAAGGGTGGTTCCAATCTTATTTTTATATTTAAGTGGATTTAAAGCAACTAAAGTCAAAAAAGACAGAGATGGTCACTTCATATTGGGCAAGGGAAAAATACAAGAAGACATTTCAATTCTAAATATTTATGCATCCAACTTCAATGCTCCCAAATTCTTGAAACAGAACTTAATTATTCTGAGCAATATGATATTCTAAAACCCCCATAATAACAGGGGACTTTAACACTCCTCTTACAGAGCTGGACAGATCCTCCAAACAGAAATTCAACAAAAATATAAGGGACTAAAATGAGACTTTAGAACAACTGCGCTTGATAGACGTATATAGAACACTCCATACCCAAACTAAAGAATACACATTCTTCTCATCGGCCCATGGAACATTCTCCAAGATTGATCATATCCTAGGACACACACCCACACAAAAAAAAAAAACTCAGCAAAATCAAAAGGATTGAAATTTTACCTTGTATCTTCTCAGACCACAAGGCATTAAAGGTGGAACTCAACTCCAAACAAAGATGTTCAACCCCACAGAAAGGCATGGAAATTAAACATC
>CAUYPK010042130.1:0-14704 GCA_963574355.1 Loris lydekkerianus | reverse complement strand
AACAGAATAGAGAACCAAGGGATGAACCCCTACTTATTGTTATTTAATCTTTGACAAGCCAATTAAAAACATTCAGTGGGGAAAAGATTCCCTATTTAACAAATGGTGCTGGGTGAACTGGCTGGCAACCTGCAGAAGACTGGAACTGGACCCACACCTCTCAACATTAACTAAGATAGACTCTCACTGGATTAAAGATTTAAACTTAAGGCATGAAACTATAAAAAATACTAGAGGGGAGTGCAGGAAAAACCCTTGAAGAAATTGGTCTGGGCGAGTATTTTATGAGGAGGATCCCCCAGGCAATTGAAGCAGCTTCAAAAATAGAC
The DNA here is from genome assembly GCA_963574355.1 of Loris lydekkerianus. NCBI lineage: Eukaryota > Metazoa > Chordata > Mammalia > Primates > Lorisidae > Loris > Loris lydekkerianus. The sequence continues at coordinate 14,375 of CAUYPK010042130.1, read as the reverse complement.
TACTGGGACTTGATCAAACTAAAAAGTTTGTGCACAGCCAAGAGCACAGTAAGTAAAGCAAGCAAAGAGCCTTCATAATGGGAGAGGATATATGCAGGTTATATCTCTGACAAAAGTCTAATAACCAGAATCCACAGAGAACTCAAACGCATTAGCAAGAAAAGAACAAGGGATCCCAGCGCAGGTTGGGCAAGGGATATGAAGAGAAACTTCTCTGTAGAAGACAGGCGTGTGGCCTTTAGACATATGAAAAAATGCTCATCATCTTTAATCATTAATGGAGAATATTGATAAATCTTGTTAAATTTTGGGTATCAAGTTTTTCAAAAGTCCAGTGGACACTTTTAATCCTTTTGCCAGTGTGGCAGTTTGAGGTTGATCCGAAGTTTCTGAGTGAGTTTACTTTTGTGGTATAGGACTGGGTTGGTCATTATAAAGAATAGGTCTGAGAATATCCTGAAGAGCTGGTTTGGTTATGGCAAATTTCTTCAACATATGAATGTCATTAAAGCATTTAATTTCTCCATCATAAATGAAACTCAGTTTAGCTGGATACAAGATCTGGGGTTGAAGGTTATTTTGCTTTAGGAGGTTAAATGTCAAAGACCACCCTCTTCTGGCCTGAAAAGTTTCAGCAGAGAGATATGCAGTCATTCTAATATTCTTCCCTTTCTATGTAATGGCTTTCTTTCCCCTGGAAGCTTTGAGAATTTTCTCCTTCATATTGACTTTAGTGAAGGTAATTATGGTATGCCTGGGGGATGTCTTATTGGGGTTGAGTCATGCTGAGGTTCTGAAGCTGTCTGCTATCTAAATTCCAGAATCTCTAGGCATGTCTAGAAAATTCTCTTTCATAATTTCATGCAGAAGGGCCTCTGTGCCCAATGAGGTGACCTCATCATTTTCAGGAATTCCAATTATTTGAATATTGGCCTTCTTTGAATTATCGCAGAGCTCTCTGAGAGAATGATCCGTTTTTGCTCTCCATTTCTCTTCCTCTTTGAGAGTTTGGGAGCATTCAAAGGCTTTGTCTTCAATGTCCTTTCTTTTGCTTGTTCCACTCTTTTACTGAGGGATTCTGCTGTATTTTTCAGATCTTTGAGGGCTGCATTTTCTTGCTTCAGTGTTTCTGAGTGTTTTGTGGTTTCATCTTTACATTCGTTAAATTCTTTAGACAACTTTTGAATTTCTCCTCGAATGCCTAATTTCATTTTGTTAATCTTGTTTGCCATCCATATTCTGAATTCGGTTTCTGATATCTCAGCTAGCTGTTTGTGAATGGGATCTTCAATTACATGTGCCATACCTTTTTTTGGGGGGGGGTGATGTATTATGGTTATTCATGTTACCAGAGATTTTTCACTGATTCCACCCCATGATTGTTTTAGTCTCCTTTATTTTTCATCTGGAGCTTTGTGGAGTACCCTTACAGTGCTGTGACCTGAGAAACTGGGGCCCTGTTTGGTGTGGTGTGGCTAAGTGGTTCTGTCTTGCTTTCATCTTGTTTCTGTTTGACCCTAGTGAAACAGTTACTTTGGTTGAAGTCTCAGCTATGCAGAAATACCAGCAATTAAGTCACCCCGCCCACCACAGGCAAAATTGGAAGAGGAAAATCAATCCTTCCTACAACCACACACCCAGGGCATCACCTGAATAGTCCTCAGGCGATTGGCTCAGTTCAAAAGGTGTAAATCAATTGTCTCAGTCAGCACCTGTCTCAGGTGGGTGAGTTTAAGAGGTCTCTGGGAACTGGAACACAGGGGTCTGGTGACTACTCTTATATGGCTTGTCCCAGTGCTGTGTAAAGTCAGGAGGAGCCACCCAGCAAATAGATAAGTCTGGGAAGGTTGATTCCTCCTTCCCTACTTGCAGTTCTGTCACACCCAGTTGCTGCTATCCCCACAGGACTGTGACCCAGTCAGTTGTCTGCAATGAACAGATACTCCAGAGGTTTTCACCTTCCTGAATAACAGGGAAGTCTGTATCTGCTCGTCCAGGATGCTGCTCTCTGCCTCTATCCAGCAGGGGCTGGTGAGGCCTGTCAACCTCGGGCACTTGATGGAGGCTGTGGGTGTTCACTCAGTTCCAGTCCCACCCTCAGTTTATGTTACTAGCTGAATGGAACAACCCTGTGGCAGGTTGTTTCTGACACTGCTAAATTCCTCTGTAGAGGAGAGGCTGATTTGAGTTCACAGAACCTATGCCTCAGGCCCTGTCTTTACTCCTGTAGGTTTGTATTCGCAGCACGATTAGTTGTCAGCTGTAGCCTCTTGGCCTCCTTTGTCTATAAGCTGATGATCCCCTGAGGGCCGGGTGTGTCTTAGGCTCAGTAAAGTGGTACTCTTGATCATGCCCACCCTGGGAGTTTCCCGACTCTGTGGTTGCATTTACTAGTCCCCACGTTCCACCCAGGCCCATACTGCCTCAGGCAAACCCTTTACTCATGGGGTCTGTGTTTCAGTCCCAGGTCTGTTCCATGGTGGTTGCCTTCTGAGAAGATGCCCAGTCTCATCTGGTTGCCCAGGGAGGTAGGAGAAGTGGCTACGAAGTGGGGGTGGGCCTTGTTATTGCTAAAGACAGCTGCTGCTCTGCACCTTGGGGCACTGCCACTCCGGTGTGATTCCCTCTTAGCCGACCATTGTCTCCTCACTCCTGTGCTGCAGAATCAGCACTGTCCAGCTGCAGTTCAGATCCTGTTTTTACCTCTTGATAAATCACCCAATTATCTGGACTCCTGGGGGGCAGGCCTCCAGATCTCAGAGTGAGAGTGACGGGGAGTGCTGGGAGCTCAGAGTTGCAGGTTGTAACACCAAGCTCATTGAGAGCAAATGAGCGAATAAACAGATGCAAAGGCTACCAGATACACGAGCCCATAGATACAGAAATAGACAGAGACATATATGCATACAGACAACACCCACAACAACAGCAACATAAAAACAAGTGCAATTAAAATAGTGATAATTGTAAAGTAATTGAAAAAAGAAAAAGAAAAAGAGAAAAAAGTGGTGTCCATAGAAAAGTTAAAGTTGAAGAAAAAAGAAATGAATATTATTAAAAATAGTAATAAAAGTATATGTATATAAAAAGTAGTAATAAAAAGTTAATGAAAGCTCCTCCAAGAAAATGGTGAGAAAAAAACAGAACAAAAAAAAAGGGCACCAACTACAAAAATATTGTTCTTATATGTAGAAATATACATATATACATCTATATGTATGGTGTAGTGATCAACTTTCATAGGCATTTATTCATACTGCAATATACTTTCTGGACAACAGGTGGCTCTGTGAGTGGTTCCCAGGTTCATACCTGATTCACAGTTTATACTGTTACCATGGTAACCACCTTACATGGCCAATTTCCATTTTGGAGTTTCTGTAAAAGTTTGTCACAGCACTCGTGACCGACCTTCCCACTCAGTGCAAGAGTCCACACTTCTAAAATCTTTCCACTCTGCTCCCAGTTTCTCCTGCAAACTGGCGACTGCAATTGGCTGTGGGGGAGGGTGCTGATGGGTTCCTGTGGTTGCCAGCGGGTCTGCAGCTGAAGCATCTTTAGCCGGTTCCCTGGCTGAATTGTCTGTAGCCGGTTCCCGCAGCTGGAGCACTTGGGGACCTTATTCTGAGTTTTATGGTTCAGAGTTTCCCTTTTGGATGGGGCCGAGCAGCCTGAACCACCAACATTCTCCCCCAGGAATGCTCCGGGTCCTGGTCTGGGGGAAGGTGTTGCCCTTTTGGGTAGTTCAAAATGTCTGTTTCCCGGGTGGATCCCTTACCTTCAATTGTCCAACAGGTTGCCTAGCTCCCAGAGGTTTTGAGTGGCTCTCCTTTCCGATGCCTCCCTCAGTTAAGGAATAAATAATAGTCAATTGGGTTTTGTCAGCATTTGCAAGCTGCTGTCCTCCATAAAGGAGGGGCCTGCTGGCCAGCAGGGCCAAGCAGGGAAGACTCTCTACAACAGAGTCTGTGGTTTTAAATTATCCCTCATGTATAGCAATCCGACATTTTGCTGAGCGTTTCAAGCTGTCCATCCACACCAACAATCCACACACGAGGGAGGTCCAGACCCCCTTTCCTCTCACCTGATGGCTTGGGGGAGGTGGGCTATACATCCGTCCTGTCCACCATCATGCTCCGACCCCTCCCACTTCTTTGATGATTAGTGAGATTATATTTATTTAATTTGCTTATCAGCCATAAATATTTCTTCTTTAAATTGCTAGCCTATATTCTTTGCTCAGTTTTCTATTAGGTTGTTCATCTTTTTTGATTTATTTGACTAATACTCATTATTTCCTATATGGTTGATAAATAACATTTGATTTCCCATTTGACCCAGAAATTATTGTGGAGAGTGGCTTTATATTTCCAAGCAATCGAAGAATTTTTTGTTTGAAATGTTGCTGTTTCTTTCAAATTTTATTGCACTTAGGTTAGAAATGTAGCCTGTGCAGTATCTGTGTTTTGGAATGTATTGAGGTTTACTTCATGCTGTAGTAAGTAATCTTTTAAAAATATTTCCATGCACACTGATAAAAGGTTATTTTCTTTTGCAGATAATGTATATGCATCTATCAAATTGATCATATTCTTATATATGCAGATCCTTTTCCTTATCAGTTTTTTCCTTAATGTAAGATACTAATAGTTCAATTAAAGTGTTAATTTTTTTGTGAATTTATCTGCATTTTTAATTTTTTCTTACTTTTAAATGTAATGTTATTTAACACAAATGTTTTATGACTACCGTATCTCATTTTATTTATTTATTTATTTATATTCAATCATAGCTGTGTACAATAATGCATTTATGGGGTACAATGTGCTGGTTTTATATACAATTTGAAATACTTACAACAAACTGGTTAATATAGCCTTCACCGCATTTTCTTAATTATTGTGTTAAGACATTTGTACTCTACAGTTAGTAGATTTGACATGTACCCTTGTAAAATGCACCATAGGTTTTAAGCTGCATATTTTAAATAAAATTACCGTATATACTCGAGTATAAGCCAAGTTTTTTCAGCACAAAATTTGTGCCTAAAAACCCGAACTTGGCACAAATTTTGTGCCAAAAAAGCTCAGCTTATACTTGAGTATATATGATATCCTTTTGTCCTACTCAATTCTTTTTCTATCATCATTGGACTTTTTTAAAAATAAAATATTGAAACTTGTTATCATTCTATTTTAGGGCTCATCTCTTACAAATATCATATGATTTTTTACCCTATTTTACCCCAACATAATAGTCATAGTCTTTATATTCTTCTTAGTAAAGTATCTCAAGAATGGGAACAAAAGTATCCAATGTATTCAATACTACTATTAAATCAGTATATAGTCACCCATACCTTCATAGGAATGGCAAAACATAACTATAATTCAGAAAGAAGGAGGAAGAAGAAAGAGAGTACAGGGGAGGGAGGTGGTTAGGAGGAGGGAGGGTTTTTTGGGGGATCCAACCTAATTGCATAATGCAATGATACATTTCTATATAATTAAGGATAGAGTATGATTTTTTTTATCACAACAAATAAATAAGCAAGGAGATGGTTATGTTAATCAGTTAGATGTAAGAATTTCACATTGTATATCAAATCAGCACATTGTACCCCATAAATGCATTAATGTACACAGTTATGACTTAATAAAGAATTAAAAAAATGAGTATGTGAAGTAATGCATATGCCAATTAGTTCAATTTAACCATTTTATCATGTGTAAAATTTTTTACCTGATTATTTTTTATTTCCACCCAATATATCCAGGCAATAAATATAAATATTTCTACATCCAATAATAAGCATTGATTCCCAGATCACAGGAGAAGAGAAGACCTCTCCATGAAGTTCATATACACTTTTCAGTTGTCCACTCTGAGAATCCAAGATCCACAATTTGCCATCTGTAGATGCTGCTGCCAGCAATATTTCATTGCTGTGATCTTGGTTATGGAAAGCAAACGGTGTTTCATACACCCATGGAGTAGTTTCTAATTTCCATTGGAGGTTACCTTTCTTGTTACAACATTAGATAAAGCAATCATGGGAACCAAAAAATATGTATTGCTCTGATGAGATACATGGGGATGAAAAGATCGGTCCACTGGTAGAGAATTGCCAAACCTGTTCTCCCAAGTTAGTAAAGCAGAGTAAATTCCCATCAACACAGCCAATGCAAATATATTGTAAGCAACACTGCAGAGAAGAGAAAAGTGGCACTCCACAGCAATGTTTCCAAATTATGTTCCCAGTAGCAGGATTTACATCCAGTAAAAATCCTCCCAGTGTAGCACAATACAGATGATGTGAGTTCAGGCTCAAACAAGGAGAAGAAAAGACAGTTCCTCCACATTTTAACTTCTAAACACACTTCTTTTTATAAATATCTAAAGCATTTGCATGCTGGTTAGGAGAGCCAATGTACAGGAGTCCTGTGGTTGGATCCACTGTTTCCCAGCTTTTGACAGCATCTTCGGTAATAAATATCCAGTATTTTTCTCCAGTATTACTTTTTAGAACATAAGCTAATCCATCATAACAGCCCACTATAACAGAGTTTCCACACTTAGATACACATGCTGAAGATTCAATTCGATCTCCCAAAATCTGTTCCCATTTCACTTTCCCTGAGTAAAGGTCAACTGTCTTCATTTGTGAGAATGGGAACCAATGTACACAGTTGCAGAGGACTTATCAAAAGCTGGTATTACAGCTAGTGGTGAAGCATCTACACATTTGCCTGCGTCCGACCTCCACCTCATGCATAACTCTGTTTTCTCAGACTCTGCCACAGGTTTCCCTTTTCAGAAACTTCTGCAACAAAGGATAGGTCTTTTGACTTCCTGATAAGAGCTGGAGGATTTAAGCTTTTCCAATTTTGACTGTTTGTGAAATTAAATCAGAAGTACAAACTGTTCCAAACTTAGTTAAAGACATAGCAGGATCCACAGACAAAACCTGACTCCCTCTGTTGAGTGCAAAAGGCTTAATCTTATTGTCGCAATTTAAAGGCATGAAAGATTTCTGATGCGGATATTTGCCACCACAGCTTCCTCTTGATTAATGTCGCTGACTTTCCTTTTTATGGCACAACTCTTTCTGAGTGTCAGATCTTCATCTGGAAACACCATTTGAAGGATGTGACTATAAATCTCTAAAAGGGAACTGCTGAGAATCATTTCAAGAAGCCTGGGTATGGATACACCAATAAGTTTTTCAATCTCATTGAGGAGTTCTATGGACTTTAAGGAATCACCATCACTATTTAAGAAGAATGACTCATTAGGAATCTTCAAAGGATCTTCTGAGAGACACAGAATAGACTTCCATAAATACTATCATTTTCCCAAAGTTCCTCTTTTCCATTGAGCTTATGCTCAGACTTCAAGTTTATGTAGTTCAAATAGAACTTGTTTAACTCAGAAACATCAATCTTGCCATGAGATGTAAATGGCAGTGCGTCAATCAATACAAATTCATTCGGGATTGCATGACTTGGAAGATGTTTCTGAAGTTCATTAAAGATGTAATCCTTTACCAAATTATCTTTGGACACAATGAATAGAATCAATTTTTCCTTTATATACCATGTAATGGCACAAGATTCCACTTGCTAAAGTTCTTCAGCAAACTGTTGCACAAATTCAATGTCAAGACATTTGTCATGACATTTGATATGACTGTCCTTTCATCCCAAGAAAAATATCTCTCCATCTTTCACAGTCACAAAGTCTACTGTAGCTCACATTGTGCCAAGTGGTACTTCTAAACACACTTCTTTTTATAAATATCTAAAGCATTTGCATGCTGGTTAGGAGAGCCAATGTACAGGAGTCCTGTGGTTGGATCCACTAAAATACTTGGCCATTGCCTTCTTGAATTGTGCAACTGTTAGTATCTCTGACTTCATTTACTATTCCAAGAAGTGGAAATCCCACTTGTACAGACATTTCACATTTCAAAGTAGAGTTAAGAATCTTCTCTGGAATCCTATAAAAGGTTGCTCAACTTTATACTTCCATGATTCCATAAACATAAATACATGTATTTTATTGCCTTCTCCTGTCCAGTTTTTGAGAACAGTCAATGATAGAAATGCTTTGCCACCAAGAGCTAATACTTGAAGGAAAGTACTGGATGATAAAACACTTGATTTGAAAAAGCAAAGTAATAAATTCAGCTCCAAATCTTTTGGGAAGTATTGGCTGATAAAACACTTGATTTGAAAAAGCAAAGTAATAAATTCAGCTCCAAATCTTCTAAGCAATGATAGTGTTGCCTACAACACAGTCACTCTGTGTTGGGAAAAGAGAACAGAAGCTAATTTTGATGGGAGCGCCTTGACAACAGTTGGTACAATAAGCAGAGTGGCACTACTTCATAAAGTAACAAATATTTCCATAACAGAAGGATCTAAGGTCAGAGGTGAAGCCAGAAATAAAATATCTTCGTGTGATGTCATAAAGTATCTGGAAATGCTGGATATTTGGTACTAGTATACTCATGAGGCACTCTCATGACCTTTGGTACTCCTGTAGTCCCTGAGATATGGAGAACATAGGCTAAGCAATGCTTTAGCCTCATGTCCATGTGTTCTGCTTTTTCTTCATTGCAGTTCTTGGAACTTATACTGTCTTTTATCATTTATTTTTCATAGTGTTCTTTTCTATCACTTAGCATCAAGTTCACCTCACCATTTTTCCACTGAAGTGTGAAGAGTAATAGGTCATTATTTTCAACTGTAAATGTATCATAGTTCAATGATGTTTCATAGGAAGACCTGAATTTATTACTTTTTTTTTCAACAAGGATATACTTTAGGTTACATTTTTTCAGAAAATAAGTTGATAGTGATGATGGTAAATCTGAACCAAAAGGAGCATAAGCAGCAGGGACTTGGAGAATTCTTAAAATCCAAGAGGGTAAATTAATCCCAGGATGGCAGTACAGAACAATTTCTTGAATTCCTTGGAAGTCAGTGTGATAGAATAAAATATGATAATTCTAAAGCAACAGTAACCACAGTCTTGTAGGTACAATAAAGTGGAGGCAGGTTGTTACAGTCATCAAAACACACTGCTACTTTGTCCAAATAAAGAGAGGCAGCCTGATGCACCAATTACTGCAGAGTCATTTCACTGAAGTTTATCTAAACAACTTGTAACAGAGAACTCACAAATCTATACAATAACTCTGATCTTTTTCTACTTTTAATTTCCAGTTTTTCCAGTGGTTGCTACAGAGAAGGCACAATCTATTCTTGTAATCTCAGGTTTTCATTTTCATTCATGTAGTCCCAAAAGTATTCCCTACAGTAGAGAATACTATACCTACTGGATGCCCAGACATTTCTGAGACCAGGTCTAGTGGAGGAGAGACCTTTCATCAACAGCCCTTCCAGGACTCTGGTAAACCCCAGAAGCTGTAAAGCTGCTTTGCCATTTATTTAATTAATTTATTTTTTTGAGACAGAGTCTCACCTTTGTTGCCCATGGTAAAGTGCTCTGATGTCACAGCTCACAGCAACCCCCAGTTCTTGGGCTTAGGTGATTCTGCTGCCTCAGCCTCCCAAGTAGCTGGGACTCAAGGTGCCTGCCACAATGCTTGGCTATTTTCTTTTTATTGTTGCAGTTTGGCAGGGGCCAAGTTCAAACAACCAACTTTGGTATATGAGGCGAGTGCCCTACTCACTTAGCCACAGGTACCACACCATGTGTAAATATTTTAAAACATCATCTTGTATACCATAAATATATTTAAAATTTATTAGTAAATTTTAGAATGAGTTTTTATTTTTTAAATATAGGTACTTAAATCATAAATATTTATTGTTATAACTACCACATTTCCCCTTATTTTTGATGTTTTATTTTATTTATTTTTCTTTTTTTTAAGATTAACCACTAATTTTTTATTTTTTAATTTTTTTATCATTATTTTTCATTAAATCATAATTTTGTACATTGATGTATTTATGAGGTTCAGCGTACTGCTTTGATATACAATGTGAAATCCTTACATTGAACTAAGTAACATATCCATCACAATTATACTCATTTCTTAATAGTTTTGAAATGTACCATTGTATCATGCACAATAGGTGTGGTCCCCCGGCATATCCTCCCTCATCACCTATTCTCCCCTTTCCTCCCCCTCCTCTTCCCTTCTACTTTCTGGACTATAGTTATGCTTGGCCATTCATGTTAATGTGTAGGTGATTATATATTGAATTATTTTTTTTTAAATTATTAAATCATAACTGTGTACATTAATGTGATTATGGGGCACCAAACACAGATTTTATAGACCGTTTGACAAATTTTAATCACACTGGTTAAAATAGACTTCTTGGAATTCTCTTAGTTATTGTGTTAAGACATTTACAAAGTTTCACATATAGCCTTGTAAGATGCACTGCAGGGGTAATCCCACCAATCACCCTCCCTTCACACACTTCCACCCTCCCTCCCCTCCCTTTACCCTTCCCCCTATTCTTAGGTTGTAACTAAGTTATAGCTTTCATGTGAAAGCCACAAATTAGTTTCATAGTAGGGCTGAGTACATTGGATACTTTTTATTCCATTTTTAAGATACTTTACTAAGAAGATTATATTCCAGTTCCATCAATGTAAACATGAAAGAGGTAAAGTCTCTAACTGCTGTTTTTTCCCTGCAGCTGAGACTTAAACCCAGAGTAAATGTTACATTAGGGTTGAACAGAAATCAGCTGAAAACAAGACAGAACCACTGAGCCCCACCACACCAGACAAGGTCCCAGTTTCTCAGGCTACAACACTGTACGGGCCCTCGATAAAGCCCCAGGGGAAAAATCAAAGGAAGTAAAATAACCATAAGGTGAAATCAGCGGAAAAACTCTGGTCAAATGAATAAACAGAATAGATCAACCCCCCCAAGAAAAGATACAGCAGATGGAATTGAAGATCACATTCATAAACAACTGGCTGAGATGTCAGAAATCGAATTCAGAATTTGGATTGCACACAAGATTAATAAAATGAAATTAGGAATGCAAGGAGAAATTCAAAAGTTGTCTCAAGAATTTAACGAATTTAAACACAAAACCACCAAAGACTTAGACACACTGAGGCAAGAATTTGAAGCCCTCAAAGATATGAAAAATACAGTAGAATCCCTCAGCAACAGAATGGAGCAAGCAGAAGAAAGGATTTCTGACATTGAAGATAAAGCCTTTGAACACTCCAAAACTCTCAAAGAGGAAGAGAAATGGAGAGCGAAAATGGATCATTCTCTCAGAGAGCTCTCAGATAATTAAAAAAAAAACCAACATACAAATAATTGGGACTTCAGAAAACGATGAAGTGGCCTCAATGGGCACAGAGGCGCTTCTGCATGAAATTATGAAAGAAAATTTTCCAGACATGCCTAGAGATGTTGAAATTCATATAGCAGACAACTTAAGAACCCCAGTACGATTCAAGCCCAATAAGTCATCCCCCAGGCATATCATAATTAGCTTCACTATAGTTAATATGAAGGAGAAGATTCTCAAAGCAGCCAGGCAAAAGAAAACCATTATGTACAAAGACAAGAATATTAGAATGACTGCAGATCTCTCTGATGAGAATTTTCAAGCCAGAAGAGGGTGGTCATCGACTTTTAATCTTTTAAAGCAAAATAACATTCAACCTAGGATCTTGTACCCAGCTAAACAGAGTTTCATTTAGGATGGAGAAATTAAATACTTCAGTGACATTCATATGTTGAATAAATTTGCCATAAGTAAACCAGCTCTTCAGGATATTCTCAGACCTATCCTCCAGAATGACCAACCCAATTCTATACCACAAAAGTAAACTCATTCAGAAACTTTTGATCAAACTACAACTTTCACACTAGCAAAAAGATTAAAAATGTCCACTGGAACTTGAAAACCTTAATACCCAAAACTCCACCAGACTTATCAATATTCCCCATCAATGTGAATGACTTAAACTCTCTTCTAAAGAGGCATAAGTTAACTGACTGGATACAAAAACTCAGGCCAGATATTTTGTGAATACAAGAATCACATCTTAACTTAAAAGACAGATATAGACTCAAGGTGAAAGGATGGTCATCTATATTTCAGGCAAATGTTAATCAAAAGAAAAAAGAGGGTGTTGCAATTTTATTTGCAGATACAATAGGCTTTAAACCAACAAAAGTAAGGAAGGACAAGAATAGTCACTTCAAATTTGTTAAGGGTAATACTCAGTATGATGAGATTTCAATTATTAATATCTATGCACACAACCAGAAGGCACCTCAATTTATAAGAGAAACTTTAACAGACATGAGCAACTTGATTTCATCCAGCTTGATAATAGTCAGAGATTTCAACACTCCTTTGGCAGTGTTGGACTGATCCTCCAACAAGAAGCTGAGTAAAGAAATTTTAGATTTAAACCTAACCATCCAATATCTAGATTTAGCAGACATATACAGAACATTTCATCCCAACTAAACTGAATACACATACTTCTCATCAACCCACGGAATGTACTCCAAAATCAACCGGAACTTAGGGCACAAGTCTAAACTCAGTAATTTTAAAGGAATAGAAATTATTCCTTACATCTTTTCGGACCACCATGGAATCAAACTTGAGCTGAGTAACAACAGGAATCTGCATACTCATACAAAAACATGGAAGTTAAATAACCTTATGCTGAATGATAGCTGGATCAGAGACGAGATTAAAAAGAAATTGCCATTTTTTTAGAACAAAACTACAATGAAGACACAAACTATCAGAACCTCTGGGACACTGCGAAGGCAGTCCTAGAGGGAAATTTATACCACTGCAGGCCTTCCTCAAGAGAACGAAAAGAGAGGAAGTTAACAACTTAATGGGACATCTCAAACAACTTGAAAAGGAAGAACATTCCAACCACAAACCCAGAAGAAGAAAATAAATAACCAAAATTAGAGCAGAATTAAATGAAATTGAAAACAAAAGAATAATACAACAGATCAATAAATCAAACAGCTGGTTTTATGAAAAGGTCAATAAAATAGATAAACCTTTAGTCAATCTAATCAGACAAAAGACTAAAATCTCTAATCTCATCAATCAGAAACTACAAAGATGAAATAACAGACTCCTCAGAAATACAAAAAATTCTTAATGAATGTTACAAGAAACTTTATTCTCAGAAATATGAAAATCTGAAGGAAATTGATCGATACTTGGAAGCACGTCACCTTCCAAGACTTAGCCAGAATCAAGTGGAAATGTTGAACAGGCTCATATCAAGTTCGGAAATAGCTTCAACCATACAAAACCTCCCTAAAAAGAAAAGCCCAGAACCAGATGGTTACACGTCAGAATTCTACCAAACCTTTAAACAGGAATTAGTACCTATACTACTCAACCTGTTCCAAAAGGTAGAAAAATTAGGAAGACTACTATACACATTCTATGAAGCAAACATCACCCTGATCCTCAAACCAGGAAAAGACCCAACAAGAAAAGATAATTATAGACCAATATCACTAATGAATATAGATGCAAAAATATTTAACAAGATCCTAACAAACAGAATCCAGAAACACATCAAACAAATTTTACATCATTACCAAGTCGGTTTTATCCCAGGATCTCAAGGATGGTTCAATATACCTAAATCTATAAATGTAATTCAGCACATAAACAAATTAAAAAACAAAGAACATATGATTCTCTCAATCCATGCAGAAAAAGCTTTAGATAATATCCAGCATCACTTCATGATCAGAACACTTAAGAAAATTGGTATAGAAGGGACATTTCTGAAATTGATAGAGGACATCTACAGCAAACCCGCAGCCAATATCATATTGAATAGAATTAAATTGAAATCATTTTCTCTCAGATCAGGAAACAGACAAGGCTTCCCACTGTCCCCACTCCTTTTCAACATTGTAATGGAAGTTTTAGCCACTGCAATTACGGAAGAAAAGGCGATCAAGGGTATCCATATAGGGTCCGAAGCGATCAAACTTTTGCTCTGCACAGATGATATGATTGTATACCTGGAAAACAATAGGGATTCTACTACAAAACTCTTAGAAGTAATCAAGGAATACAGCACTGTCTCAGGTTACAAAATCAACACTCATAAGTCGGTAGCCTTTATATATACCAACAACAGTCAAGTTGAAAAAACAGTTAAGGACTCTATCCAACACAGTAGTGCCAAAGAAGATGAAGTATTTGGGATTAATCTAACAAAGGATGTGAAAGATCTCTATAAAGAGAACTATGAAACTCTAAGAAAAGAAATAGCTGAAAATATTAACAAATGGAAAAACATACCATGCTCATGGCTGGGAAGAATCAACATTGTTAAAATGTCCATACTAC
>CAUYPK010042129.1:0-10584 GCA_963574355.1 Loris lydekkerianus | reverse complement strand
AAACCAGAAATGTTGGCGTGGATGTGGAGGAAAGGGCACACTTCTACACTGCTGGTGGGAATGCCCACTATGTTCCTTCTGGAAGGATGTTTGGAGAATACTTAGAGACCTAAAAATAGACCTGCCATTCGATCCTATAATTCCTTTACTAGATTTATATCCAGAAGACCAAAAGTCACAATATAACAAAGACATCTGTACCAGAATGTTTATTGCAGCCCAATTCATAATTGCTAAGTCATGGAAGAAGCCCAAGTGTCCATCGACCCACGAATGGACTAGCAAATTGGGGTACATGTATACCATGGAATACTATGCAACCTTAAAGAAAGATGGAGACTTTACCTCTTTCATGTTTATATGGATGGAATTGGAACATATTCTTCTTAGCAAAGTATCTCAGGAATGGAAGAAAAAGTATCCAATGTACTCAGCCTTACTATGAAGCTAAACTATAGCTTTCACATGAAAACTATAACCCAACTATAGCACAAGACTATGGGGAAAGGGCCAAGGAAGGGGAAGGGAGGGGGAAAGTTTTGGTGGAGGGAAAGTAAGGGGTGGGGCCACATCTATGGTGCATCTTAGAATGGGTACAGGCGATTGCACTAATGTACACAGCTATGATTTAACAGTAAAAAAAAAAAAAAAGAAAGAAAAAAGAAAAGAAAAGAAAGAGAAAGAAATGAGCTAACAATTCCATTTATAAGTGGACAAGAGACTTGAACAGCAACTTCTCTGAAGATGACACATAAAAAAGTGCTCATGATTGGGGAAATAACAGATGCCACAGAGATACAAGAGATTATACCTGAATACTATGAGAAACTATACGCCCTGAAATTTGACAATGTGAAAAAAATGGATCAATATTTCTAATCACACCCTGTCCCTGGACTTAACAAACAAGAAATAGATATCCGGAATAGACCTATTTCAAGCACTAGGATCAAAGAAACAATAAAAAAAAAAACTCTCAACAAAAAAATGCCCATGTCCAGATGGCTTCACAGCAGAATTCTATCAAACAATCTTCAAGAAGACTTATACCTGTACTTCAGAAATTATCCCCAAAAATCTAGGAGGAAGGAATCTTCCCCAACACTTTCTATGAAGGAAACATCACCTTGATACCCAAATCAGGAAAAAAACCAACTAAAAAAGAGAACTTCAGACCAATTTCACTTACAAATATAAATGCAAAAATTCGCAACAAAATTCTAGCCAATAGACCACAGCTTCTCATTTAAAAAGTTGTACATCATGATCAAATAGGTTGCATCCCAAGGATGCAAGGCTGGTTTAACATACACAAATCTATGAACATAATTCACTATATCAACAGAAGCAAAATCAAAGACCATATGATCCTCTCAATAGGTGCAGAAAAAGCATTTAATAAAATTCAATATCCTTTTTAATTAAAACCCTGAAGTATATAGGCATAGGTGGCACATTTCTTAAACTGATGAAAGCCATCTATGAAAAACCCACAGCTAATATTTTACTGAATGGAGTAAAATTGAAAGCTTTTCCACTTAGAACTAGAATCAGACAAGGTTGTCCTATATCACTACTACTATTCAACATAGTGCTGGAAGATCTAGCCAATACAATCAGGCAAGAGAAGGAAATAAAGGACATCCAAATGGGAGCAGAGGAGGTCAAACTCTGTCTCTTTGCTGATGATATGATCTTATACTTAGAGAACCCCAAAGACTCAACCACAAGACTCCTGGAATTGATCAAAAAGTACAGTAATGTTTCAGGATATAAAATCAATGTCCACAAGTCAATAGCCTTTGTATATGCCAATAACAGCCAGGATGAGAAGCTAATTAAGGATACAATCACCTTCACAGTAGCTTCAAAGAAAATGAAATACCTAGGAATATACCTAACAAAAGATATGAAGGACTTCTATAAAGAAAAATTACAAAACCCTAAGAAATGAAAATGCAGAAGATATTAACAAATAGAAGAACATACATGCTCTTGACTGGGAAGAATCAACATTATTAACATGTCTATACTTCCCAAAGCAATCTACAGATTCAACACCACCCCCATTAAAATACCAACATCATACTTTCAAGACTTGGAAAAAATAATTCTTCATTTTGTATAGAACCAGAAAAAATCCTGTATAGCTAATACTTAGCAATAAAAACAAAGCCAAGGCATCACCCTATCAGACTTTAGCCTATACTACAAGGTCATAGTGATCAAAACAGCATGGTACTGGCACAAAAATGGAGACATAGATATCCAGAACCAAGTAGAAAACTATGAGATAAAACTAACATCTCATACCCACCTAATCTTTCATAAACCAAACAAGAAACTACACTGGGGAAAAGAATCCCTATACAGTAAATATTTCTGGGAGAACTGGATATCTACATGTAAAAGACTGAAACTGGACCTGCATTCTTCTCCACTCACAAACATTGATTCAAGATGGATAAAAGATCTAAATCTAAGGCATGAAATAATAAAAATTCTCAAAGAAAGTGTAGGGAAAGCACTTGAAGATATCAGGAAAGACTTTATGAAGACTTCTATGGCAATGGCAACAATAAAAATAAATAAACAAATGGGACTGAATTTAACTCAATAGCTTCTGTATAGCTAAGGAGACAACAACAAAAGCAAATGGACAACCCACACAATAGGGAAGGATATTTACACATTATGTATCAGATGAAAGCTTGATAACCAGGATCTACAGAGAACTCAAGTTAATCAACATGAAAAGAGTAAACAACCCCTTATATTACTGGGCAAAAGAAAGGAATAGAAACTTCTCTAAAGAAGATAGATAAAAGGCTAACAAGCATATGAAAAAATGCTCATAGTCCCTAATTATTAGAGAAATGAAAATCAAAACCACCCTGAGATATCACCTAACCCCAGTGAGAATGTCCCACATCACAAAATCTCAAAACTGCAGATGCCAGTGTGGATGTGGAGAAAACATTGCTGACGTGATTGCAAACTAATACAACCTTTCTGGAAGGAAGTATGAAGAATCCTCAAGGAACTCAAAGTAGACCTCCCATTTGATCCTGCAATCCCATTACTGAACATCTACCCAGAAGGGGGAAAAAAAAATCCTTTTATCATAAGGACATTTGCACTAGACTATTTATTGCAGCTGAATTTAGAATTGCCAAAATGTGGAAATGGCCTAAATGCCCACCAACCCAGTAATGGATTAACAAGCTGTGGTATATGTATACTGTGGAATACTATTCAGCCATTAAAAAAGATGGAGACTTTACATCTTTTGTATTAAACTAGATGAAAGTGGAAGACATTATTCTTAGTAAACCATCACAAGAATGGAGATGCAAGAATCCTATGTATTCAATTCTGATTTGAGGACAATTGATGACCTAGTACATGGTGGGGGGTCGGGGGAGGAGGATTCAGGAAGAGGGGAGGAGGGAGAAGTTGAGGGTCACATGGTGTGACACACCTCTTGGGAATGGACATGATTATAAGAGGGTCTTTACTTTGAATGCAATCAGTGTAACCTGGTTCTTTGTACCCTCAATTAATTTCCAACAATGAAAAGATAATAATTCCTAAAGTGTTAGAGAATCAACCTCTCTAATCATCAGAGAAATGCAAATCAAAACCACTCTGAGATACTACTTAACTCCAGTGAGATTAGCCCACATCTCAAAGTCTCAACTCTGCAGTTGCTGGTGTGGATGTGAAGAGACGAGAACACTTCTACACTGCTAGTAAGATTGTAAACTTATACAACCTTTATGAAAAGAAGTATGGAGAATTCTTAAAGAACTAAAAGGCAACCTTCCATTTGATCCTGCAATTCCATTAGGAGGTATCTACCCAGAAGAACAAAAATGACTTTACCATAAAGATATTTGCACAGAATGCTCACTGTGGCTCACTTCATAATTGCCAAGTAGTGGAAGCAACCCAAATGCACATCAACCCATGAATGGATTAACAAACCATGACATATGTATACCATGGAGTACTATTCAGCCATAAAAAAAGATGGTGACTTTATATCTTTTATGTTTACCTGGTTGGAGTTGAAACACATTCTTCTTAGTAAAGTTTCTGAAGAATGGGTGGGGGGGGGAATATTCAGTGTCCTCATTACTAATATGAAACCAATATATAAACAACTACATACTCACACAAATGTTAAAAACACAAATATCAACTAGCAATAGGGAAGGGAGAGGAGAGAGAGGGAAAGGAGGGTGATTGGTGGAATAGAGGAGGATGATTGGCAGGGAGAGGGAGGGCAATTAGTAGGATTTTGCCTAATGTGCACAATGTGAGGGTGTTCATCATTCCCTTTGGGTTAAGGGCTCAACTACAACTTGAACTTTACCTAGAAATTGAAAACAATGCAACCTAAAAATTTGTAATCTCATATTAATTTGAAATAAAAAAATAAAAGAATACATGTATATTGATATACCAAGATGCAGCAATTCCATTCCTGGCCTAGATTCACAAGAAATTATGAACAAAGGTGACTAATACAGTTTTATTTGTGACAGTGAGTACTCTATGCAACCTGGGTGTCCAGGCAAAATTATGTGAATGTGCATTGGTAGAGTATAATGTGGTAGTTAATAAAAACATACAAGGTTCTGAGAAATATGGTGGTTGGTGAAAAAGTAAGAAATAACTTTTTAGAGTGATAAGTAGGTATTTTTTACATTTCAAAATATATTCATACAAGTGATATCGCACAAAATGGTGGAGTAAGAAACTCCAGAAATTGCTCTCTCAAACAAAGCAACCATTGAACTGGAAAGGGCATTTGGAATCAGCTATTTCAGAAGTCTGGAGGCTGACTGAACATTTATAACATCTAGCAGAGCTCTGGATAAAATCAGAGTCTGTTATTCTAAGGTAAGAGAGTAGTAAACAAGCTACCACCCTCCATTCCTTAACTATTATAGCTGTGGGGATAGCCACAGCGAGTGTTTTTGCAGAAGCTGGCTGGTATCAGAGTTAGTGGTAGGGAACTATCTCCCTGAAATTTGGAGTTGCATACACTGGTGTGTCTTTTAGTGAGGAAGAGATACCTTCCCTCATTTCAGCCTTCTCAGCTGCATCAGCTCTCTCTAGTGACATCTATCACAAGATTTATAGGGCCAATGTCTTTCATTTTTCTTTCTTTTTTGGAACCAAACATATAAGAAAATCTTTGTCAGAAGATCACAGAACATAAATTTTAGTTACCACAAACAATGAGAGATACACTTTTCAAAAATAGGTTAGAAAAGCCATGAACTGTTCCAGCCTTCAAAAAGCAGAAGTCAATAATTCCTAAAGTGTTAGAGAATCAAATTTTCAATTTCCAGAGTTACCATATTATAATACTCATAATTTACAGTTAACAACCAAACATATAAAGAAAAGGGAAAGGATAAGCCATTCACAGGAAAAAAGAATTTGACAGAAACTATCCTTGAGGAAGCCCAGATATTGGAATTATGAATCAAAAGTGACTATTCTACTATCTAACATATGCTCAGCAACTAAAAGAAACTACAAACAAATAACTAAATGAAATTAGAAAGATGATGTATGAACAGAATACCAATGAAAAGATAGAAGTTTGTTTGTTTTTTTTTAAGAAAAATTCTGGGTCTGAAAGTACAATATCTGAAATAAAAAATTCACTAGAGGGTTTCATCACCGGATTTGAATACATAGAAGAAAAGCTCAGCAAAGTTGAAGACAAGGCAATTGAAATGATCATGAATGAAGAGAAAAAAGAAATAAAAATAAAAAATAAATATAGCCCAAGGGACCTGTTGCATTAAGCATATCCATGCCTAGATCATAGAGGTAAAAGAAAGATAATAGGGAGAGAAAGAAAAAAAAAAGAAGAAGAAGAAAAAACTCTGAAGACATAGTTAGTGAAAATTCTCTAAATCGGAAAGACATGAATATGTATAACCAATAAGCTCAATGAACTTCAAACAGGAAGCTCAAAGTGATCTATACTGAGGCACATTATAGTCAAGTTTGTGAAACCTAAAGACAGAGAGAATTTTGAAAACAGCAAGACAGGAGTTATGTGTCACCTGTAACAAATCTTCAATATTTCAGGAATTGAAGGGTTCATCAAAATGTGAAAATCAAAGTAATATACCACATTAATATAATAATAATAATAATACCCTATGGCCATTCCAATGTATACAAAGAAAGCATTTGAAAAAATTCATCATCCTTCATGATAAAAACATTAAAGAAATTAAGATTAGGAGGAAGTTTCCTCAACATGCTGAAGGCCATATGTAAAAAACTTCTGCTAATATCATACTTACTGGTAAAATCTTGAAACCTTTTCCCATAAGATCAGGAACAAGACAAGGATGCTCACTATTGTCACTTCTACACAACATAATACTGAAAGTTTTAGAGCAAGTAGACAAGAAAAAGAAATAAAAGACAATCCTTGGACAGGAAGAAGTAAAATTTATTCATGGATGGCATGACCTTATTTGTAGGAAACCCTAAAAAATCCATGCACACACACACACATACATACACCCTAGGCCAGGCACTGTGATTAACACCTGTAATCCTAACATTTTGGGAAGCTAAGGTGGGATGCTCACTTGAGACCAGGAGTTTGAAATCAGCTTGAGCAGGGGCTAGACTCCATCTCTGTAAAAAAATAGAAAACTAGATAGCCGTGGTGGCTTATACCTCTAGTTCCAGCTACCTGGGATGCTGAGGCAGGAGGATTGCTGGAGCCCAGGGGTTTGAGGTAGCAGTGAGCTATGATGATGCCACTGTACTCTAGGTGGGGCCACAGAGCAAAATCCTACCTAAAAAAAGAAATCTGTTAGAGCCAATAAATTCTACAAAATTTTTTATTTTACCGTATTATTTATTTGTAGGATACAAAATAAACACAAAATTCAATAAATTTCTATACACTAGCAATGAACATTCTGAAAGAGAATTTAAGGGGAAAAGTTTCATTGATGATAACATCAATTTAAGAATAAATTTAACCAAAAAAGAAAAAGACTTATACACTGAAAATTACAAAACATTGGTGCAAGAAATTAAGGAAGACAAAAATAAATAAAAAGACAACCTGTGTTCATAGACTTGAAAACTGAATATTGTTAAAATGATAAAATTAATAAAAGCTAAAAGCTATCTACAGATTCAATACAATTACTAACAAAATCCCAATGGTGTTTTTGCAAAAACAGAGTAGACCATTCTAAAATTCACAAGAAACTTCAAAGGACCTCACATAGACCAATCCTAAAAATGAAGAACAAAATTGAAGGACTCACATTTCCCATTTCAAAACTTACTACAAAGCTACAAAAATCAAAACAGTATGGTATTGACATAACAATAGACATAAATATAATAAAAAGGTTAGACCTCACTTAAGTGATTGATTTTCAGCAAAACTTCCAAAACCACTTTATAGGCAAATGAAATCTTGAAATCTTGCAAAAAATAAAATATAAATATCTACAACCAAGTTAAAAAAATAGATACAGGATTTTAATGAATGTCTCTTTAGAGAAGATATAAAAGTAGCCAATAAGTGCATAAAAAGATACTCAGCATTATAGTCAATAGGGAAATGCAAATCAAAACCACAAGGAATTATTACTACACATGTACTAGGATGGGTATTGTTTCTTAAAAAATGGAAAACAGTAAGTATTGGGGAAGATGTGGATAGATTGGAACTCTGGTACATTGCTGGTGGTAATGTAAAATGGTGTATCTGCTATGGAAAACAATTTGGAGGTTTTTCAAAAAGTTCAGTATAGAGGGCGGTGCTTTTAGCTCAAGGAGTAGGGCACCAGCCCCATATACCGGAGGTGGCGGGTTCAAACTCAGTCCCATCCAAAAACTGCAAAAAAAAAAAAAAAGTTCAGTATAGAATTATCATATGGCTCAGAAATTCCATTCCCAAAATTCCATTCTCAAAGGAATTGAGACACTCAATCAGAGACTGGTACCACAATGTTGACAGTAGCATTATTTGCAATGTCTAAAAGGTTAAAACAACCTAACTGTCCATCAACAGATGAATAATTAGATGAAATGTGGTATATACATACAATAGCTTATTATTCAGCCATATAAATGAATGTAATTCTAATACATGCTATAACATGGGTGGACCTTCAAAACATGCTAAGTGAAAAAGGATAAATATTATATGATTTCTCATATGGGAAACTATGTAGAGAAAGTAACTGCATAGATACACATTGTAGAACAGTGGTCACCAGGAGCTGGAGAGAAAAGGAAACAACAAGTTATTACACAATGAGTATGAAATTTTTGTTTGGAATAATGGAACATTTCTTGAATGGTGATATGATGATAGGCACACAGCATTGTGATGTATTAATGCTACTGAATTATAAACTTAAAAATAGTTTAAATGGCAAACTTCATGTTATATGTGTTTTACAACAATGAAAAAATTCATACAAAACCGTACCCCTCATTTTGAACACAAACAAATTCAAAAGGTACACATTCAAACAATCACTTACGCAGTGAGGCTAAGGAACCTCAGGAAAAGGCACACATGTACAAGGAAATAAATGAATGAATCACAAGACAGAAGCCCCATAAGGACCAAAAATCAATAGTGGACCATGAAATGAAGACTTTTAAACTGAACTCTGCATGTGAGATCTGCAAGAAAACCAAAAACAACAAAAACATCTGAGTGTGTCAAAGTATGAACTGCCATTTTGAATGCAAGGAACACGTGTCCCTCCAGATCACAGTATTCTCTTTTTATGTTATCTCATATCAGGATACTTATTCCAAGCAGAGTTCTTGAGAAATGTATGAAAATCTATTCTAAAGTTACAAAACACACTTTACTGAATGACAGCTGTGGGACACTACCTTTATGGTGATGAGTTAGTCTTTAACTTAATTCTTATAGTACTTTTATTAATAATATTTGTAATGAATTAAAGATAGCCAAAAATTCTTTGATGTCCCTCATATCAAGACATGAATTTCCCTTCCTTTTGAATATGATCTGACATATTACAGTTTTATCCCAGAGAAGCAGTGAAAGCAACAGTGTATGACTTCCAAAATCAGGTTGAAGAAGTTTTGCAAGCTTCTACCTCGGTTCCTTGGAATGCCTCTCTCTGGGACATCTAAACTGCATGCAAGTATTCACCTGCTCTGGCATACCCCAGAGGGTGGAGGGTCTGGAAGGAGATGTTCCAGGTGACAGCCCCAGCTGAGTCAGACTTCAGACAACTTAGTAGCACCAAGCGACCCCAGAGCCATATGAGAGAATTGCTCAGCTAAACCCAGTCTGAATGCCTGACCCACAATAGGGTGAGCTAATACACCTTGTTGTATTAGGTGTCAGAGTAGTTGCTTATACAAACAATAGATAATCATGGCAACAGCCATTTAGTGAATTTGCTAATATAATAATATTTGCTGTATAACACATTGTTGATACCATTTTAACTATTTTTATTGTAATTTATATTGCAGCATTCAATATATGTCTACCTAGAAAAAAAACTATTAACTTACACTGTGTTTAAACGTTGTTTATGGACTGAACACATTTGACTATCTTCTTTATGCTAGATATACGCTTATGGTTAAAAAATGCAAATCTATTATCCCTTCTCTTTCCAGGGGTGTCCAACCTATAGCCTGTGGACCATATGAAGATGTTTTAAGGCCTGTTTTGCTTATCTGTGATGTTGTGGAAAATATGCATGGACCTTTTTTATTGCTTATCAGCTGTTATTAATGTTTGTGTATTTAATGTGCAGCCCAAGACAACTCTTCTTCTCCCAATGAGCAGCAGAATAAAACTAGTTGAACACCCCTGCTGATTTAGATAATTTCTGTAATTTCTGTAGGAGTTTTTTATTAATTCTCCCACATACATTCTGTGCGTATGTTAAATTTCCATTTCCATTTATCCATCCTTATTTACACAGAAACACAGATATGAGCTTATGCTTGTCAGTTGATAAAATATCAGGAAGACAGATCCATATTATCATATAGAGAGACTCTTTGTTCTTTATCACGGCTTCATGACGTCTGCATGTGACCACAATTTGTGTAATCAGTTCTAACTTGATTTTTTTTTTTTTTTATATTTATTTATTTTTTGTTGTTGTTGTTGTTGTGGAGAGGGGGCAGGGAAAGAAGGCGGGGGAAGAGGTGCATGACAGGGTCGGGCCAGTGCCATGGTACCACATTGGCTGTATCTAGGTAGAGGCAGTTTCAGGCCGGGCCTTGCTGAGTCATTGCTACGCAGAAGTAGCTCAATGGATCTACTTCTAGTCAGGCTCGGGAAGTTGCACTAGGCATCAGGCACATGGCAGGGCCCAACAATTCCCTCTTTTGTTTTTTGTATGGCGGAAAAACATAACCCCTGTCTTAGGTTGCCTGCTCTTGCAGTTTCAGTCTTACCCGTCACAGGGATACAAACATCAATGGTTTGGTCCCTGTCTTAGGTTGACTGAATGCAGAGTGATCTTACCCGTCTTTGGGTACTATGAATGTAATCCACCA
>CAUYPK010042127.1:0-58371 GCA_963574355.1 Loris lydekkerianus | reverse complement strand
TAAGGTTGTTTAGTTCCATGTTTTTGTATGGGTATGCAGGTTCCTGTTATTGAGTTCGCCTTTTATTCCATGATGGTCTGTGAAGATGCAAGGAATAATTTCTATTTTTAAAAATTTTCTGAGGTTAGATTTGTGGCCTAGGATGTGGTCGATTTTGGAGTATGTTCTGTGGGCTGATGAGAAGAATGTATATTCGGTTTTGTTGGGATGAAATGTTCTGTAGGTATCTGTTAAGTCCAGATGTTGAATGGTTAAGTTTAAATGTAAAATTTTTTTGCTTAGCTTCTTTTTGGAGGATCTATCCAGCACTGCTAAAGGGGTGTTAAAATCTCCAACTACTATGGTACTGGAGGAAATCGAGTTGCTCGTGTCTATTAGAGTTTCTCTTATAAATTGAGGTGCATTCTGGTTGGGTGCATAAATATTAATAATTGAAATCTCATCCTGTTGAGTATTACCTTTAACAAATATGAAGTGACCATCATTCCTTCCTTATTTCGGTTGGTTTAAAGCCTATTGCATCTGCGAATAGGATTGCAATGCCTGCTTTTTTTCTGCTTTCCATTTGCCTAGAGTATGGATGACCATCCCTTCACCTTGAGTCTATATTTTTCTTTTAATGTAAAGTGCGATTCTTGTATGCAGCAGATATCTGGCTTGAGTTTTTGTATCCAGTTAGCCAACCAGTGCCTCTTTAGAGGACAATTTCAACCATTCACATTAATTGAGAATATTGATAAGTCTTTCGAGAGCCAGGTGGACATTTTTAATCCTTTTGCAACTGTGGAAGTTGGAATTTGATCAAAATTTTCTTGGTGGGTTTACTTTTGTGGTGGAGGATTATGCTGGTCTTTATGGAGGATAAGTCTGAGACTATCCTGGAGAGCTGGTTTAGTTGTGGCAAATTTCTTCTACATGTGAATGTCTTTAAAGTATTGAATTTCTCCATCATAAATGAAACTCAGTTTAGCTGGGTAAAGGATCCTGGGTTGAAAATTATTTTGTTTAGGAGATTAAAAGTCGATGACCATCCTCATCTAGCTTGGAAGGTTTCAGCAGAGAGATCTGCAGTTATTGTAATATTCTTGCCCTTGTAGGTGATGGTTTTCTTTCGTCTGGCTGCTTTCAGAATTTTCTGCTTCATATTAACTTTAGTGAAATTGATTATGATGTTTCCAGGAGATGTCTTGTTCGGGTTGAGTCGTACTGGAGTTCTGAAACTTCTGCTATCTGAATTTCAGAATCTCTTGGCATATCTGGAAAGTTCTCATTCATATTCTCATGGAGAAGAGACTCTGTGCCTTGTGAAGCCACTTCATCACTTTCGGGGATCCCTATAAGATGAATATTGTTTTTCTTCGAATTATCCCAGAGCTCTCTGAGAGAGTGATCTGTTTTTACCCTCCATTTCTCTTCCTCTCTGTGAGTTTAGGAGCATTCGAAAGCTTTTTGTTCAATGTCAGAAATCCTTTTTTGTGCTTGCTCCATTCTGTTACTAAGGGATTCTACTGTGTTTCTCAGATCTTTGAGGGCTGCAAATTCTTGTCTCAATGTGTCAAAATCTTTGGTCATTTGGTCTTTGAATTCATTGAGACATTTGTGGGTTTCTGCTTTGAATTCTAATTCGAACCTATTTGCTATCCAGATTCTCAATTCGATTTCTGACGTCTCAGCTATTAGTTTGTGCATAGGATCTTGTGCTGTGTTTGCCCCATTGATCCTTGGGGAAGTTGATCTACTCTGATCATTCATATTGCTGGAGTATTTCCTTTGATTTCGTCTTATGATTGTTTTTCACAGTTGCCTCTGGCTGCCCTCAGAGTTTGGGTGGTGTCTCTCCAAGATTAGACCCTGGGGATTACTCTATTGTTGCTAGATCTTTGTAGTGAGTGACCCTGTGTAGCTCTTCTGGGGCTGCCCCAGCCAGGGAGTTCTGGTTGTGGGAGGAGCTCCCAATTGTGACTCCCCTGGATCCAGGAACAGGGCGGGGGGGGGGGGGGTGTTGCACATTTTTCTGGGAGTGCCTGGCGCCCAGTGACTTTGGCAGAGAGGGCCCTAGGTTCCAGCAGTCTCTGGCCAGGAGAATGGCTCTGTGCAGAGGCAGAGAGGCCTCCGGAGGGCACGTGGCTACCAGAGTCCCTGGCCAGACGAGCAGGAAGTGTGGAGGTAAGGAGTGTACAGGAGGGAGGACGTGAGGTTGAGCGGCTCCTGGAGTTTCTCGACAGGGCATTGGGAGGCCCAGCAACTGGGGTAGTGGGTCCCTGCTGCAGGTCTTACTGGGGTCCGGTAGGGTCCCGGTGCAGCTTTTACTGGGGTCTGGGAGGGTGCCGATCATGGTCCTGGCGCAGCTCTCTGGGAGGTCCGGGAGGTTTCCCGTATAATTGGTTCTATTTCTGGACTGTTTTGTCAACTTATCTTTTCAAGTAGCAGTAAAGCTTATATAATTAAGTACATTCTTAATTATTTAAGCTTTGTAATCTATGTAATCATATTTATGTATAGAATTTTTGTAATATTTTAGTAATATTTTATAATGTCTAGTGAGCTGGTCTACCCTTGGAGCTCTTCATTTTCCGTGTTTTCCTGGAGAGTCATGTGGGTTTATTTTTCTGTATGATTTTGAGCATCAGAGCGGTGCCTGTGGCTCAGTGAGTAGGGCGCTGGCCCCATATACCAAAGATGGTGGGTTCGAACCCAGCCCCTGCCAAACTGCAACAAAAAAATGGCCGGGCATTGTGGCGGGCTCCTGTATTCCCAGCTACTTGTAAGGCTGAGGGAAGAGAATCGGCTAAGCCTAAGAGCTGAAGGTTGCTGTGAGGTGTGATGCCATGGTACTCTACCCAGGGTGACAATGTAAGACTCTGTCTCAAAAAAAAACAAAAAACAAAAAAAAAGACAACAACCAAAAAAACAAACAAACAAAAAAATGATTTTGAGGATCAGTTTGTGTGCCTGTAAAAGTGTCATTTGGAAATCACTAAATTTGCACTTGAGATTTAAATTTATAAATGTATAAATCTTTTAAATGACATCTTGAAGATATTGGGATGTCCCAATCCAAGAGCAAGGGATGTCTTTTCATTGCTTTAACCTACTTTAGAATTTCTAGTTAGTGTTTTATAGCTAATTTCAAATACGTTTTAAACATTAGTTCTGCTTATTAATTATATTGATATAGGTATAGATGGTATTTGAGGTTTTGTCCTGTCCTCCAACACAAGGTATAGCAATTTTTCTGTAAGGATCAGATAGTGAATATTTTAGGCTTTTTGGGCCCTGGTCTTTGTCACACCACTTTACTTTGCCATTGTAGCATAGAAACCATCATAGTCAATATGTAATTTATGAATGAGCATGATTATATTACAATAAAACCTTATTTATAAAAACAGTTACCAGGACTTCTGTTTTATGGGAGGTGGCCTAGATACAGTTGACCCTTTTCCACCCCTTTAAGTACTGTGTAACTCCTGGAAATTAACTCAAAAAGAGATCCAAGGAAGACACTGAAAGAGCAAGTCCTGGTTAGGGACCCGAGGACTAGAGGTGCAACATTGTTGCTTGGTATCTTATTCCCTAGAACAAAAGAAGCTGTTTTGATGCTTACCAGTCCTTGACCTAACAATAAAAGGAAACCCATGAGTGCTTATTCCTCCCACAGATTGAACTGGTGGCCTGCCAACAAAGTCATGTGACTTGGGAGCACTAGCAAGGGGGATTCGTTTTAGTAGGAGACCACCTACATGCTAAAAATAAGCAGTTAGGGAAAATGTTCACCTTTGTCACAGGGCCTGAGAGGCTCCACCCCTACACAGGTATACCAGGTTCCTGGGTAACAATGGTAGGGATGATTCTGCCATCACAAGCACTTGTCCCACAAAGCATCTTTGTTTTTGTGGATCTGAGGCTCCCATCCCCCACCAAGAGGTATCAGGAAGGGTGGCCTAAGGAAGCCTCTTCCCATGTGCTTTGGTAGTACCAGATAAGCCAAGCAGGCATAAGGAACACTGCAAAGGCTCTGAGAGTTAAATTGTTTTTGTAACCATGGTAGGCCAGAATCTGCACACCAAAGCAAAAAAAAACCTTGCTAAAATAAGATTTAAATAGTTCTCAGTATCTCCTAATATAATAGCCAGTTTCCCTACAGTACAACCGGAAATCAATTGTAACACCAATAAACAGTAAGAATACAACTTGTGTGTGTGGGGAGGAGACTGAATTAAAGCAACACATTAAAATTATTTGACAAGGATTTTAAAGCAGCAGTTACAAAAATGGTCCAAGAGCAAATAGCCGCTGAGCTACAGGCGCCGATCCTCCCAGCTATTTTTTTTTTTTTGCAGTTTTTTTTTTTTTTTTGGCCAGGGCTGGGTTTGAACCCGCCACTGAAATTTCAGCAAAGAAATAGAAGTTATGAAAGGAAACCAATGAATAATTGTAGCATTGTAAAAAAGAATAAAATAAAAAACAGCTGGCTGGATGGGCTCAATAGTAGAATTAAAATGGCAGAGGATAGAATGAATGAACTTGAGGACATATCAATAGAAGTTGCCTAATCTGGCTCAGTGCCCATAGCTCAGTGTGTAGCATGCCAGCCACATACACCAGAGCTGGTGGGTTCGAGCCCAGTCCTGGCCTGTTAAACAATGACAATTACAACAACAACAACAATAACAAAATAGCAGGGTGTTCTGGAGGGTGCCTGTAGTCCCAGCTACTTGGGAGGCGGAGGCATGAGAATCGCTTAAGCCCAAGAATTTGAGGTTGCTGTGAGCTGTGATGCCATAGCACCCTACTGAGGGCGACATAGTGAGACTCTGTCTTTAAAAAAAAAAAAAAAAAAAAAAAAATTACCTAATCTAAATAATAGATATAGACTGAAAAAAAATTTTAAGGCCTCAGGACCTGTAGAGCTATAACAAAACATCCAACATTCATATCAGCATAGTATCAAAAAGAGAAGAGAAAGATAGTAGGGCTCAAAGAGTATTCTTTTATTGAAAATGAATTCATAGAAATAAAGGCATATTTGTAAAAATAATGGGTTGAAAAGTGTTATGTGCCACAATCAAGTGGGTTATTTTAGGTTGTGTAAGCTGGTTTAATATTTGAAAATTAATCACACCAGGCAATACTAATTAATGGGGGAAATTGTAATTGTTCCATTATGTTTAAATTTTTCTTTTTGTCATAACAAAAATTCTCTTTTTTTTTTTTTTTTGTTTTTTTTTAGACAGAATCTCACTTTGTTGCTGTTAGTAGAATGCCCTGGCGTCATAGTTTACAGCAACCTCAAACTCCTTGGGCTCAAGTTATTCTCTTGCGTCAGCCTCCCAGGTAGCTGGGACTACAGGCAGCCACCACAACGCCCAGCTTTTTTTTTTTTTTTTTTTTTTTTTTGAGACAGAGTCTCACTTGAGTGCTATGGCGTCATAGCTCCCAGCAACCTCAAACTCCTGGGCTTAAGCAATTCTCTTGCCTTATCCTCCCAAGTAGCTGGGACTATAGGTACCCGCCACAATATCCAGGTATTTTTTGGTTGTAGTTGTCATTGTTGTTTGGTGGGCCAGGGCTGGATTCAAACCCATCAGCTCTGGTGTATGTGACTGGCGCTCTAGCTGTTGAGCTACAGGCGCCGAGCCTCCCAGTTATTATTATTTTTGTTTTTTGCAGTTTTTATTATTATTATTTTTTTTGGCTGGGGCTGAGTTTGAACCCGCCACCTCTGGCATATGGGGCCGGCACCCTACTCCTTTGAGCCACAGTCGCCGCCCTATTATTATTATTTTTTTTTAAATATGGAACGCTTCATGAATTTGCGTGTCATCCTTGAGCAGGGGCCATGCTAATCTCTGTATCGTTCCAAGTTTGGTGTATGTGCTGCTGAAGCGAGCACCTCCCAGCTATTTTTTATGGGCGGGATCTCGCTCTTGCCTACGCTGGTCTGGTCTTGAACTCCTGAGCTCAGACAATCACCTGCCTTGGCCTCGCAGAGTGCTGGGATTACAGGCTTGAGCCACCATGCCCAGACTAAAACAAAAATTTTTTTAGTGTCAGTTATAAGTGTGTAGTAAAATGAAAGAGATAGTAAAACTAATATTTATTGCTACATTATATGAAATTAAAAACATAATTAAGATGTTTTATTTCTTTACAAAAACATTGTAGTAATTTTTTTTTTTTTTTTTTGAGACAGAGTCTTAAGCTGTCACCCTGGATAGAGTTCTGTGGCATCACAGCTCACGGCAACCTCCAACTCCTGGGCTTAAGCGATTCTCTTCCCTCAGCCTCCCAAGTAGATGGGAGTACAGGTGCCCGCCACAACACCCGGATATTTTTTGGTTGCAGTTGTCATTGTTGCTTAGCAGACCCCGGACGGAGGGGTTTGAACCCACCACCCCTGATGTATGTGGCTGGCCCCCTGCCGACTGAGCTGTGGGTGCCACCAATCAATAGCAATTTTTTTTTTTTTTTTTTTTTAGAGACATTGTCTCACTTTATCGCCCTGGTAGAGTGTCGTGGTGTCACACAGCTCACAGCAACCTTCAAGTCCTGGGCTTAGGCAATTCTCTTTCCTCATCCTCCCAAGTAGCTGGGACTACACTACAGGTACCCGCCACAATGCCTATCTATTAATATTTTTTTGTTAGAGTTTGGCCGGGGCTGGATTTGAACTTGCCACGCTCCATATATAGGGCCCGTGCCCTACCCACTGAGCCACAGGCACTGCCTCAATAGTAATTTTTAACAGTGCCTGCCTTCTTGTATAACTTATGATTAGGAGTAAGCATCTTTTTTTATCGTTTGGTAAATTGGCATTCTCCTTTCTAAGTTCAGATGTTCTTCCAACATTTTATTCTTTAAACTTCAGTCTCATGAAATATTTCTGAAAATGTCTTTCATATAAATTTGTTGTTGTTGCAGTTTGCTGAGGGCCGGGTTTGAACCCTCCACTCTCAGTATGTGGGGCTGTCGCCCTACCCTCTGAGCCACAGGCATCCCCCCTCTTTTATATAAATTTTTTGTTTGTGTCATTCCATATGGGGCGTTTTCATCCCTTTCAGCACAACTATTCATACTCTGTGGGTGCATATCTAGAGTGTCTCAAATGGTGACAGTGTCAGTTACATTCAGTGTGAAGTTGATGTTCAGTATTAATCACTTTTTCTTTTCTTTCCTTTTCTTTTTCTTTTTTTTTTTTTTTTTGTAGAGACAGAGTTCACTTTATTGCCCACAGTAGAGTGCCACTGCGTCACACAGCTCACAGGAATCTCCAACTCCTGGGCTTAGGCAATTTCCTTGCCTCAGCCTCCCAAGTAGCTAGGACTACAGGTGCCTGCCACAACGCCTGGCTATTTTTTTGTTGCAGTTTGGCCGGGTGTGGGTTTGAACTGGCCACCCTCAGTATATGGGGCCAGCGCCCTGCCCACTAAGCCACAGGTGCTGCCCTACTTTTTCTTTTCTTAATGCACTTTCATTTTTTTGTTTGTTCACTTCCCTTTTTTGACTTTCCATTTTGGAAGATATCATATGGTTTTATCAGTGAGCGATAAAGAGGATAAACAACTACATATTTTTCTGTCTATATATGAATAACAGATATGCATTGACATATATAAGATGTTCTCAAACTCAATAATGTTGAAGCAAACAATCCAATTTTTAAGATGAGCATAAGCTCAGCAGATGCTGAAAATGCATTTGGGAAAATCCACCACCCATTCATGTTAAAAACTATTCAACAACTAAGCAATAGGAGGTAACTTTCTCAGACAGATAATGGGTATCTATGAAATAACCTATAGCTAACATCAAATTTAAGAGTGAAAGACTTGAGTGCCTTCCCTCTGAGATCCAGAGCAAGATGTGAGTGTCTACGCTTACTACTTCTGTTTGGCATTGTAATGTCAAGAAAAAGAAATTGCATGGAGTTTGGAAATAAAACCAGAGTTACCAATGATGTGATCTTATATATGGAAAATCCTACACAACCATTCAATATAATGATTAGAGCTTGTAAATAAGTTTAGGAAGGTTGCAAGATGCAAGAGAAATATAAAAAAATGAGTTCTGTACATTAGCATGTACAGTTTAAAAATGAAACTAAGTAAATGATTCTACTTATAGTAGTATCCAAAATAATAAAATACTTAGGCAGAAAGTAAATGAAAGAAGTACAAAACTTGGAAAGTACATTGGAAAAAATTAATGTTAAGATGGTGGTGTAAGTTGTATTGTGTCCCTCTAAAAGATATATTCACATCCTAACCACTGCTACCTGTAAATGTGAACTTATTTGGAAATAGGGGTTTTGTAGGTATAATCAGGTTAAGATGATATGCTGGAGTAAATTTGGCCTTTAGTCACTATGATTGGTGTTCCTAACAGAAGTAAAGATACACATAGAGATGCATCAGAATGCCATTTAACAACAAAGGCAGATTGGAGTGATGTATCTATGTGTATAAGCAAAGAAATACTCAGGATTGCTGGCAAAACCAGAAACTTAGAGAGAGGTATGGAATGTATTCTTCAGTATAAAGATCCTCCTGAGAAAGCATGCCCCTGCCGATTCCTTGATTTCAGATTTCCAGCCTCTGGAACTGTGAGAGAGTAAGTTTCTCTTGATTGATACCAATACCACCTTGATCAGACTTCTCTCCTTGGGAACTGTGAAAGAATAAATTTCTTTAGTTTTAACCTATCCACTTTGTGGTAGTTCGTTAGGTAGCTCTAGGGAATGAATATTAAATGACAGCATAACTGAAATCAATTTAGAGATTCAATGCAATTTCTATTATTGGCCAAGGTGGCATTTTTGTAGAAATTAATAAGCTGTTTTAAAAATTCATATGGAAATTCCAGGGATAGAATAGATAAAACAATATTGAAAGAAAGGACAAACTTACTACAAAGTTCGGTAATCAAGACATGGAAGAAAAGAATTGAGATTCTAAAAATGTATCTTTAGCTGATTCCTGACAATAGTATCAAGCTAGTGTAATGAACACTTGTCTTTTCTTTTCTTTTCTTTCTTTTTTTTTTTTTGAGACAGAGTCTCAAGCTGTCACTCTGGGTAGAGTGCCTTGGCGTCATAGCTCACAGCAACCTCCAACTCTTGGGCTCAAGTGATCCTCTTGCTTCGGTTTTTCTGTTGTGTTTTTTTTTTAGTAGAGATGGGGGTCTTGCTTTTTGGTCAGGCTGGTCTCATACCTGTGAGCTCAGGCAATCCACCTGCATGGGCCTCCCAGAGTACTAGGATTACAGGTGTGAGCCACTGCACTGGGCCTTAGAACAGCTGTCTTTTCAACAAATGATTATAGCACAGCTGGATATCCTCATGCAGATTGACCTATGACTTTACAAATTGTGCACAAATTAATATGATGTGGATCAGAAACCTAAATTTAAAGCTAAAAGTACAGAATTACAGGAGAAAGCATAGTTGTACATCTTCATGACCTGGAATTTCCTAAGACCCCAAAGGGCAAAGATTAAATACATAAAATGAACGTCAACAAAATCAAGAAATTTTATGTTTGAAGGGACACTGGTAAGAAAGTGAAAGAAGCACTGATATATGGTAAAATTTAGGTGAATTTGAAAACATTATGCTATGTGCAAGAAGGCAAACCACAAAAGACCATGTATTATGGGATTCATTTATGTGAAATGACTAGAATGGGTAAATTTATAGAGACTGATACTCAGACATTGGAAGGTAGGGAGAAGAAAGAGTGACTGCCTGTGGGTAGAGTTTCTTTTTGGGTTATGAAATTTTGGAAGTTGTGATGATTTCACAATCTTGTGAATATACTAGAAGATGCTGATAATATATAAATATTATATATTGTCCCAGTGCACGTTGGGGTAATAAGGCAGTGGTTGTGCAAGAGTCGATGTCCTTGTAGGTCACCAGAGCGACCACAGGTATGGCGCTGTAAAAATAAATATATATTCAAGTTGAAATAATAACCTGTGTTCTTACATAGGTCAGTTTGTTATTGTATATAGCAGCTTTTTTTTTTTTCCTACAACTTGCTTTTTTTTTTTTTTTTTTATTGTTTAGGATTCATTTGTTGTGCCCAGGAATTCTTAAAGACCACACCATCGCGTTAGCCAAATTAACAGAAGAGTCCTTTATTTAAAAGCCAGCCTGTGACTGTCTCACACCCAACATGGGTTTGGAGAGCAGCCCTGACTGCTTTAGGGGTTGGGTCTGCATCCTGGTTGGCACGCAGGCTGCCCTGGTGCATCTGGGTTGGTTAGCAAGCAATGTACAGAAGCACAATTTTGTGGTTAGTTAGCCATACATCTTTGGTTCAGTACTTTCCACACCTGGTATTTCTCAAAGGTCAGTTCGGAGACAGTTGGTACTTCCCAGTCCATTTCTCAGGGGACTTAGTCAAGCAAGAAGTCAGTGAGTATTTTCTCATCTATCTTGGGAGTGAACCAGACTTACTCCTTTTTTTTTTTTGAGACAGAGTCTTACTATGTCGCCCGTGGTAGAGTGCCTTGGGATCCTAGCTCACAGCAACCTCAAACTCCTGGGCAAGCAATTCTCTTGCCTCAGCCTCCCAAGTAGCTGAGACTGCAGGTGCCCACCACAATGCCAGGCTATTTTTTCTTTTGTTGTAGTTCTCATTGTTTTTAGCTGGCCCCAGCCCAGGTTCGAACCCACCAGCCTTGGTTTATGTGGCTGGCACTGAGCCAGACTTACTCTATTTTATTCAGGGCTTGCGGCCTAGAAATTTGCCAGGAGTTAACTGGTATTTTTCCACCTTAGTCTAGGCCTAACAGTTGAGGGCACAAAGAAATAGGTTACGCTGATTTCATTTGTTAAACAAAGTCCCTCTTATAATTGTGTCCCATCCCCAAGCAGTGTGCCATGCACCATGATCCCCCCCGTCCCTTCCCTCCTCCCCTTTACCTGCCCCTCATTCCTGTACCCCATTCCCTGTATTAGCTCATCTACTACCTTCATATTAAATTGAATACATTGGATTCTTGCTTTTCCATTCTTGTGATACTTTACTTAGAAGAATGTGTTTCAACTCCATTCAGGTTAATACAAAAGATGTAAAGTCTCCATTTATTTAATGGCTGAATAGTATTCCATGGTATACGTATACTACAGCTTGTTAATCCCTTCCTGGATTGATGTTTACTTAGTTTTTTTCCACATTATGGCTATTGTAAATTGAGCTGTGACAAACAGTCTAGTGCAAATGTCCTTCTGGTAAAAGGATTTTTTGCTTCTGGGTAGATACCTAGTAATGGGATTGCAGAATCAAATGGAAGGTCTAATTTTTCTTTTCTTTTCTTTTCTTGAGACCGAGTCTCACTTTGTCGCCCTTGGTAGAGTGCCGTAGCATCATAGCTCACAGCAACCTCAAACACTTGCACTCAAACAATTCTCTTGCCTCAGCCTCCCAAGTAGCTGGGACTTCAGGCGCCTGCCACAACACCCAGCTATTTTTAGAAATGGGGTCTCACTCTGGCTCAGGCTGGTCTTGAGCCCGTGAGCTCATGCAATCTATGATCTCGGTCTCTCAGAGTGCTAGAATTACAGGCGTGAGCCACTGTGCCCGTCCTGGAAGTTCTAATTTGGATTCTTTGAGGATTCTCTATACTTCCTTCCAAAGGAGATGGATTATTAGTTTACAGTCCCACCAACAGTGTAAACGTGTTCTGTTCTCTCCACATCCACTCCGGAATCTGAAGCTTTTCCTTTCATTGTTAGTTTTTGTTTTTGTTTTTGTTTTTTTTTTAAATATGGAACACTTCACGAATTTGCGTGTCATCCTTGCGCAGGGGCCATGCTAATCTTCTGTGTATCGTTCCAATTTTAGTATATGTGCTGCCGAAGTGAGCACAGTTTTTTGTTTTAAATAAAAAGGTGAGTTCTTCCTGTGTTGCTTAGGCTGGTATTGAACTCCTAGGCTCAAGCAGTTGTCCTGCCTCAGCCTCCTAAGTAGCTGGGAGTACAGGCAAACCTCATCATGCCCAGCTTTTATAGCAGCTTTTTTGTCAACTGGAAATTGCCCACTGGCCCTCAAAAGAGTGGTAGATGAACAAAATGTGCTACTTTCAAGTAATGTAGTAGGATTAGAGGTGTGAGCTACTGTGCCCTGCTTTACAAACAGTCTTTAAATTTCCTTTTTTTTTTTTTTCTCTTGAGATAGAGTATGTTGCCCTCAGTAGAGTGCTGTGGCATCACAGCTCACCACAACCTCAAACTCTTGGGCTTAAGTGATTCTCTTGTCTCAGCCTCCCAAGTAGGTGGGTCTACAGGCACCTGCCACAATACCCAGCTATTTTTTTGTTGTAGTTGTCATTGTTGTTTGGCATTTTTAATTTCTTATGAGACAGTCTCAAGATGTAACTCAGAATGTAGTAAATATTTGTAACTTCCAAAGGCCTTATTTCAAAAATTTATCAACAAGCCATTGGAGCCAATATGAAATTTGCAATCAATTCCACATATGATTGGCAGAGACATGACATTTTTCACAGCACAACTATAGGTATTTGAGTTTATTTTTCACCATGTAACTAACAAAGAAAAGCTCAAACCCGGGCTGAGTTCGAACCCACTAGCACCGGTATATGTGGCTGGCTCCCTACATGGAGCTACAGGTGCCGAGCCACAGTTGACAAACTTACGGCAAAACAAGACCACAAATCAATACTACAGGTAAAACAAGATTTTGTGGCTCAGCACCTGTGGCTCAAGCAGCTAAGGTGCCAGCCACATACACCTGAGCTGGTGGGTTCGAATCCAGCCCAGGTCCACCAAACAACAATGATCGCTGCAGCCAAACAATAGTCAGGCATTGTGGCAGGCACCTGTAGTCCCAGCTACTTGGGAGGCTGAGGCAGGAGAATCGCTTGAGCCCAGGAGTTGGAGGTTGCTGTGAGCTGTGATACTACAGCACTCTACCCAAGGCGACAGCTTAAGGCTCTGTCTCAAAAAAAAAAAAAAGAAAAAAAAGAAAAAAGATTTTGCAATAAACCAAGTCATTAAATGAGACCTGTTAGCAGACTGACATGTGTGTGTTAGACTTATTAGGTTAGATGGACCAGTCTATCAGAGAATATTAAATACTCGAAAATACTTGAAAAAGGGCAGCGCCTGTGGCTCAGTGAGTAGGGCACCGGCCCCATATACCGAGGGTGGTGGGTTCAAACCTGGCCCTGGCCAAATTGCAACAACAGAAATAAAAATTAGCTGGGCGTTGTGGCAGGCTCCTGTAGTCCCAGCTACTCAGGAGGCTGAGACAAGAGAATCGCTTAAGCCCAAGAGTTTGAGGTTGCTGTGAGCTATGACGCTACGGCACTCTACTGAGGGAGATATAATGATACTCTGTCTCAAGAAACAAAATAATTAAATTTGGGGTGCCAAATTGGCCAACTAGAAGTGGCCACCAAACTCAAGTGTTCCCAAGGAAATTGGGGAAAAGTCCAGGCAGCTGCCTCCATTTGAACTACTCTTAAGTAGAAATAACAGCATGAGAGTACAGAGAGGCAATGTGGGACACTCAGACTGGGAGATGTGGTGAAGGGAATGTCAACTCCCAGGAAACAGGTGAAGGGGAGTACATATAATAAATCTAGGGTTCATGCAGGAACAGTAGAGTGCTGCCAGATCACACTCACTTTGCTGGTAGCAGGCTGAGTGCTAGATTGCTGCTGGGGCTGACTGAGATTCATGTAATATTTGTGCAGAACTATAGTACCAGTTAGCAGTGCAGTGCAGATCTGATAGCATCTGAAGGCAGCCTGAGCTCTTGGGTGAGCCTCACTGGTCCTCCACTACAGTGGGGGTGAAGAATTGGAGCGGCTGGTGACTGCCATTAGCCATCTCTGGTAACTTAAAACCAAGTAGTTCTACCATAAAGCACAAAGGGAGTGAACATGGGAACAGACAGTGCTGGGGTGCAGCAGGCCAGGAACTATGAGACAGTAGACTGCAGCTTTGCTACAGGTAGGTTCTAGTAAGGGTGTGACAAGCTCAATTTCCTGGTGCCTCTGAGAATGACAACTGCCAGGTGGAGCTAGCACCCCAGTGGCCTTGAGGCCTGCCAAGTGGCCAACAGATAAGGCATCTGCTACTTTGCCTCTAGAAGATCAGGGAAGGGGCAAGGTGAACCCTGCATCACCGGGACCTTCTAAACTGACATCAGCTCAATTGACTTGGCATTCCACTGATGATTCTAAACCCCCACTGGATAGGCCAGCAGAGCATCAAACTGATGCTTTGCTTCAGGCAGATGTGGGAAGTGATTCTTTGACCCCTGGGTCCTCTGAGACTGACATCAATCTATCAGATTTGACCTTCACTCAGTCCTAACAACCATTGCCCCTGTTCTTCTGGCAGGGCTGGGAAGGGATGTTTAGAATTCTGTGTCCTGGGACCTCTGGAACTGACATTTGCCTGCTAATTCTGGCAGCCAAACAGCCTTAAAATTGGCTGAGCAGCAGGTGTAACAGCAAACTGCCACATCACTCTGGCCTAGAAGGGACACAGAGAGCGCTGCATTCTGGGGAAACCAGTGCCCACAGCAGCCCATCTGATGGGATGTACAAATGGCCCAAGAAGCTGCTAAATAACATTAAAGCTGGCAGACAAGAGTGCCATTTGCTTGGTTTACACTATGCCCTCAAGCCTTAACTGCCTTCTGTGTGCAAATTGAACTTAAACAGAATATCTGGTAGCTTCTGTTTATTTCAGACAGAGTCACTTTGTCGCCTTCAGTAGAGTGTTGTGGCATCATAATTCACAGCAACCAGTAACTCTTGGGCACAAATGATGCTCTTGCTCAGGCTGGTCTCAAACTCCTGAGCTCAGATAATCCACCTGCCTCAGCCTCCCATGCTAACTTAAGTTTAGAGACACCGTAATCTTTCAAGTTAGTGCTAAAAAAATAAACAGAAAAGAGGCACAGGGAGGAATCAGAAAAAAAAAAAAACAAACAAACCCTGACAATAGGAAAAATCAGAGCAGATCAACTCCTCCAAGGTACTACAATGGAAGTACAGCGGAAAATGTCAACCATATAGAAATTGTTGAAATGTTAGAAATAGAATTCAAAATTTAGATAGCAAATAACATGAATACAGTAGAAGCGGTAGAAAAAGTAGCCCAAGAATTGTCTTCAACAGATCAGTGAAATCAAAGACAAAGTCACCAAGCATCTGGATACAATCAGGAAGGATGTAAGGAAGCTTAGGGAATTGAAAGTGGTATTCAGGGAGCTTCAATACAGTAGAGTCTCAGCAACATAGTAGAACATGGAGAAGCAAGAATCTCAGAACTTGAAGACAAGACATTCAACTAACCAAAGCATTTGAGGAGGCAGGAAAGAAAAAAACAACTGAAAAATCTGTCAGATATGAGACTATACAAAGCATACAAACAAATGGAATAAAAGTAGAACTCCAGCAAAAACCTTCATCCCAACACGAAAGTCTTGGAAACTAAATAACTTTATGCTGACTGACAACTGAGTCAAGGAGGAGATAAAGAAGGAAATTGGGCAGCACCTCTGGCTCAGTGGTAGGGCGCTGGCCCCATATACTTAGGGTGGCGGGTTCAAACTGGCCCTGGCCAAAGTATATCAAAAAAATAACTGGGCGTTGTGGTGGGCACCTGTACTCCCAGCTACTCGGGAGGCTGAAGGCAAGAGAATCGTCTAAGCCCAGGAGTTGGAGGTTGCTGTGAGCTGTGTGACACCATGGCACTCTACCAAAGGTGATAAAAGTAAGACTCTTCCTAAAAAAAAAAAAAAAAAAAAAAAAAGAGTTCATTGGCCATTATCCTCTGTACCAGCATGATCAAACTACTGACCATGAAAAGAGACAGAATTAGGGAGCATTCAATCTTTCAATCTGATGGCCTCAGAAAACACATCTAGTTTCTAATTTCTTTCTTCTAAACACCATTAAGGTTGTATGCCTCTTTATGTGAGAAATGATAATTTTTACTTTTTTATTCTAAAGTGATTTCACAGGTCTTGCATGATGTTTTAAAATCTGTTCGTGTTTCTGCTATTCATCATCAGGGGTTCCTAACATATTTTATTTGAAAGTTATCTCCCTCACATCATACTAGCAAGCTCATGCCTGTCCACATATTCAAGAAGAGATCTGCCTTCAGTCTGATCTCACAAATTAGCCAACTATAAAGAAACCTGAGATGAGATTCAGGCACCTGGCAGAGTCTCCCATCTTGATAAGGACTGGTCTCTCTCCCAACTTATGAACAGATAAAATACTGGAAGTAGATTTTCCCAAGGGCCCCATGCTGCTTCTCAGCTGGTTTGTCAGAAATGGACACTCATTGCCAGAAAAACAGTAAACAGGCCTGATGTTTGCTCTGTTGATGTTCTCTGGGTGCCACCACAACACTTGTCCTAACCACTTCCTCAACCTCTGGAAAATGTTGTGCTGATATGAATGCAATTACATGTTTCTGTCTGCCAAATATATATGTGGTCAGGCCTAAAAATTGAGCATTCTGACACCAGGAAAAGTTTCTTAGGTCCCTAATTGAACTTTTGATAATATTCCAAAGATGCTGAGATAGAGCCATTTAAGACCATACCCTTTGAAAAGAATCAGTTATGAAATATGGGAAGCATCCAGACTCTTCAACCTCCACCCTAATGAATATAGACTTGGAACTAAGCAGGCAACTCAAGTGACCACAAAGACAATAGACCCAGTTCTGAGCATTGACTTGCTGCCTCTCATGAAAAGCCTTACCTGAATCCCACCGAAGCTTAGGTTGTCACCTAACCTCCTACATCCCTACAGCTTCCAGAATAGCCACTAAGAATAGTCTTGAGGAGATGGGACAGGGGCATTGAATCTCCAGATTTAGAACTTCTGCACATTCTCTCCCTCCTGTGAAATATGTACCTGCTGCTCAGAGTCCTCACACATTAAGGGGCTCAGCCCATGTCCCAGTAAATGTCCCCTATGTGAACTTTCTGGTCTCCTCCTCCTCTGAGGATAGTGCTCAGAATTGAGACTGCCTATGCTGGAAAGTACACAGCCTTCACTCTCATATGACTTGGTTGACTGATGAACTGATGCTCTAAGGAGGACAGGAAACAGCGAACAGTCTGTGTCCAGTGACTCTCTGTTTGCCCAGCTGTGATGCCTGTGCAAGTATCGGTATGGGACAGTGAGAAAGACATAAGTCTCCATCCATTCAGAGTGGAAAACATGGTTATTAATACATAATCATGTACAGGCACAGTGAGATAGGGGAGAGAAGACTCCAAGCACCTCAAGATTGTGTGCCTTGCCCAGAAACAAACCTTTGGGCCACAGGAAAGCAGCAGGAGACTTTGGGACCACAGGAGGAGGACAAAAGCAGTGGAGAAGGGGCAAGTATTTGCGTTTGGTCTGAGGCCACCAGCCATGGCGCCTGTGGGCAGCAGCTACAGCAGTGGTGAGAGTTTGCAGACAGCGAAGGCTTCCTTGCAGGGTTTTTTGGACTTGGGCACTCAATTGAGTTACCTTGGGAGACCTTGGGTGAGCAAGCAAGTGACTTTGAACAGAGTCCAAAGATTGGGGACTGAGCTGCTGGCAGAGTGGAGGTTTCATTGTTCAGCTGCAGGCCATGTGCAACCACTGTAGGAAAGTTGCCTTGCAGGCTCAGCCCTCAGGGTCCTATAGCAAGGCAGTTCTGGTGCACCTGACGAATGGGCAGCTACTTCTGGAACCATCCAAGCAACACACCCTTTCCTGGGATAGCCACTGCTTAGCCAAGGGACATGTTTTTTGTTGTTGTTTTTTAACATACACACCTTCTGATCAAGGTATATTAAGCAGGCTGAGGAGAGATCCAGGCTCCCAACTCTGCAGGGTTTGAGGACAAAGATGTAAGCAAAGGGTGTCAGTCTCCATCATATACAGCTGTATTGTGATTAGCATATAATATCCCAGAAGATCACCTGTTGCTCAGGCAATATTCAGCAAGATATATATACATAGTTTTTATTTCTTTCATTCATTTCTCTTTTTTATTTACAGCCATTTTTTTAATTAAATCATAGCTGTGTACATTAATGCGATCATGGACCACCATACACTGGTTTTATAGACTGTTTGACACATTTTCATCACACTGGTTAACATAGCCTTCCTGGCATTTTCGTAGTTATTGTGTTAAAACATTTACATTCTACATTTAGTAAGTTTCACATATACCCTTGTAAGATGCACCATAGGTGTAATCCCACCAATCCCCCTCCCTCCACCCACGTTCCCCCTCCCTCCCCTCCCTTTCCCCGTTCCCCCTATTCTTAGCTTGTAATTGAGCTATAGCTTTCATGTGAAAGCCCTAAATTAGTTTCATAGTAGGGATGAGTACATTGGATACTTTTTCTTCTATTCCTGAGATACTTCACCTAGAAGAATATGTTCCAGCTCCATTCATGCAAACACGAAAGAGGTAAGTCTCCATCTTTCTTTAAGGCTGCATAATATTCCATGGTGTACATATACCACAATTTATTAATCCATGTGTGGATTGATGGGCACTTGGGCTTTTTCCATGACTTAGCAATTATGAATAGGGCTGCAATAAACATTCTGGTACAAATATCTTTATTATGATGTGATTTTTGGTCTTCTGGGTATATACCTAGTAGAGGAATTATAGAGACAGAGTCTCACTTTGTCTGCCTCGGTAGAGTTCTGTGGCATCACAGCTCACAGCAACCTTCAGCTCTTGGGCTTAGGTAATTCTCTTGTCGCAGCCTCCCGAGTAGCTAGGACTACAGGTGCATGCCAGAATGCCGGGCAATTTTTTTGTTGCAGTTTGGCCGGGGCCGGGTTTGAACCCGCCACCCTCAGTATATGGGGTCGGTGCCCTACTCACTGAGCCACAGGCTCCACCCTCTTTCTTTCATTTCTTTGTTACTGTTGTTGAAGTTGTTGTTATTGTTAGTCTGGTTTTTTTTTCTTTTCCAAAATTTTCCCACAGATTTTTCTTTATTTTCATGTTTTTCATGTAAATATATTTTTTATTGTTGCCTTCTTTAATAATAATGACTTCATTTTTGCTAGTTTTTCTGTACCTGATATTTGTCTTTCCTCCCAATCTTATCTTTTTTTTTTTTTTTTGCAGATTTTGGCAGGGTCTGGGTTTTGAACCCACCGCCTCCGGTATATGGGGCTGGCGCCCTACTCCTTTGAGCCACAGGCGCCACCCACCCAATCTTACCTTTTAAGGGTTTTTTTGTTTGTTTGCTTTTTTTTTTTTTTTTGCAGTTTTGGCCAGGGCTGGGTTTGAACCCG
Source organism: Loris lydekkerianus (assembly GCA_963574355.1). Lineage (NCBI taxonomy): Eukaryota > Metazoa > Chordata > Mammalia > Primates > Lorisidae > Loris > Loris lydekkerianus. The sequence goes on along the minus strand of CAUYPK010042127.1, from coordinate 39,057 downwards.
CCACCTCTGGCATATGGGGCTGGCGCCCTACCTCTTTAAGCCATAGGCGCCGCCCCTATTTGCTTTGGTTTGATGTATACTATTTTTGTTTTTCTTCTCTATTTGTTGGAGATGGGATGCCATTTCCACCAAATGGTCTGCTCAGGTTGCCAAAGAGCTGCATACATCAAGAGACCTGCCCAACCCAGACCAGAGGTTGGGATTTGTGGGTGTGTGTCAAAGTGCCCTACTGTACACCACTATTACTCCTGTCTCTCTCTTTCTGTTCCTCCCTTCTTTATGTCAATCTTCACCTTTACTCACCTTCTTTCATTTCTGTCTCTTTTTTATTTATTTATTTTTTTATTTTTTTATTTTTTTGGAGAGACAGAGTCTCACTTTATCACTCTCAGTAGAGTGCTGTAGTGTCACACAGCTCACAGCAACCTCCAACTCCGGGGCTTAGACATTTCTGCCTCAGCATCACAAGTGGCTGAGACTACAGGCTCCCGCCTCAATGCCCAGCTATTTTTTTGTTGCAGTTTGGCTGGGGCTGGGTTTGAACGTGCCACCCTCCATATATGGGTCTGGAACCCTACCCACAGCCACGGGCAGCTCCTTCTCTTTTATTTTATTATTTCTTTCTTTATTTATTTTGAGACAGAGCTTTCAAGCTGTAGCCCTGGGTAGGGTGTTGTGGTATCACAGCAACCTCCAACTCCTGAACTGAAGGGATTCTCCTGCCTCTGCCTCCCAAGTAGCTGGGACTACAGGAGCCCACCACAGTGCCTGGCTACTTTTTGGTTGCAGCCATCATTGTTGTTTGGCAGGTCCAGGCTGGATTCAAATCTGCCAGCTCAGGTGTATGTGGCTGGTGCCTTAGCTGCTTGAGCCACAGAGCCTCTTTTTAAATCTTTTATCCCTGCTTGCTCTTCACACTTTTCATACTTTCAATCCTTTACTAAAAGGTCACTGGAACACCTTGGGTCAGAAGCATGGTTAACTTAGAAGAAAAGGAAGTGAAAGGAAAAAGTAGGGCAAGGAAACAGACAAAAAGAAAACACTCATGAGGAAGAAACAGCATAAAAATCCTGGCAACATGAAAAACCAGACCAGAGCAACCCCCACAAGGGATCATGAGGTAGCTACTGCAGAAGATTTCACCTAAAAAAATGTTAGAAATGACAAAAAGGTAACTTGAATGGATGGCAAGAACAATGAAAGAAATTGCTGAGAAAGTGGAAAATAACCAAAAGGAAATCCAAAAACAGAATCCAATAAGAGATGAACAATATGAAGAATATAGAAAGGATATGGTGGAGGGCGGCACCTGTGGCTCAAAGGGGTAGGACACTGGCCCCATATGCCAGAGGCGGCAGGTTCAAACCCAGCCCTGGCCAAAAACTGCAAAAAAAAAAAAAAAAGAAAGAAAGAAAGAAAAAAGAAAAAGAAAAGAAAGGATATGGTGGAGCTGAAGGAATTAAAGTAATAAAGATACTTAAAGATGCAGTAAAAAGTAAAAGTATCAATAACAGACTAGACCATGCAAAAGAAAGAATCTCAGAAGTAGAGGATAAAGCTCTTGTGCTAACTCAAGCAGTTAAAGAGACAGGGAAAAAAAGAGACAAAGCAGAACATTCACTGATAGAATTATAGGACTTCATGAAGTGCTCAAACATACGAGTTATGGGTATCACAAAAAGGGAAGAAGAATGCCCCGGAGGCATAGAAGCCCTACTAGAGGATATAATAAATTAAAATGTCTCACATATCACCAAAGATTCTGACACACTCCTTTCAGAAGGATATCAGACCCCAGGTCATTTCAATTCAAATCAAGCTTCTCCAAGACACATTGTCATGAACCTATCCAAAGTCAAGATAAAAGGGAAGATTCTTCAAGCTGCCAGGAGTAAGCACCAATTGACCTACAGGGGCAAATCCATCAGGGTGACTGGAGACTTCTCAAATAAAATTTTCTTTTCTTTCTTTTTTTTTTGTAGAGACAGAGTCTGACTTTGTCACCCTCGGTAGAGTGCTTTGGCATCACAGCTCACAGCAACCTCCAAATAAAATTTTGAAGCCAGGCTCTGCGCTTATAGCTCAGCGGCTATGGTGCCAGCTACGTACACTGAAGCTGGTGGGCCCGCCAAACAACAATGACAACTGCAACCAAAAAATAGCTGGATGTTGTGGCAGGTGCCTGTAGTCCCAGCTACTCAGAAGGCTGAGGCAGGAGAATTGCTTAAGCCCAAGAGTTTGAAGTTGCTGTGAGCTGTAATGCCACGGCACTCTACCCAGGGTGACAGCTTGAGACTCTGCCTCAAAAAAAAAAAAAAAATCCTCACAGTTCCAGGAATTCTGTATAACATGATTGGCCATCTTCACCTGAAGGCTTGGTGCTCTGACAAAATAGCTATTAAATGTTGTTTGCACATTCTTTTGTAAAATCTGATTTAAATTAAAAGTCATCTTTTTACAAACACTTTGTTTCCTTCATGTCCTCCATTTGGGATTGTCTTCTCTTTTTCATCAAACTACGGTAAGTGTTCTTTATAATATGCTAAAGAACACTGGCTATCAATTTCTATAATATTATATTCTGCCTTTTGCTAACATTTGAAAAATTGAGGCCCTTGTCTGTGAAGAGATCACTTAGTGGGATCTCCTTTTTCTAAATTTTGTCATATCCAATAAAGGTAAAATTTTGGTTCCACACTTCATTGTCTTTCTCTTCCTCTGAAAGCTGAACAAAATTTTCATCTCCTGTTATACACATTCTTTTCTTACTTATTTATTTATTTTTTTTGAGACAGAGTCTCACTATGTCACCCTCGGTAGAGTGTTGTGGCATCACAGCTCACAGCAACCTCAAACTCTTGGGCTTAAGTGTTTCTCTTGCCTCAGCCTCCCAAGTAGGTGGGACTACAGGTGCCCACCACATGCCCAGCTATTTTTTGGTTGTAGTTGTCCCAGGCTGGATTCAAATCTGCCAGCTCTGGTGTATATGGCTGGCGGTCTAGCCACTGAGCTACAAGTGCCGAGCCTATATATACATTTTTTAATTTTAATTTAATTTATTTATTTGTGGAGATAGAGTCTCACTTTATCATCCTCGGTAGTGTGCCATAGCATCAAGCTCACAGCAACCTCCAACTCCTGGCCTTAAGCTATTCCCTTGCCTCAGCCTCCTGAGTAGCTGGGACTACAGGTGCCCGCCACAACGCCCTGCTATTTTTTTGTTGCAGTTTGCAGGGGCTGGGTTTGAACCCACCACCCTCAGTATGTGGGGCTGGTGCCCTACCCACTGAGCCACAGGCGCTGCCCCCAATTTTTATTTTTTTAGACAGAGTGTCTCTCTGTTACCTTGGGTAGAATGTTATGTTTCTCCATAGTTCAAAACAACCTCAAACTCTTTGGCTTTGTGATCCTTTTGCCTCAGCATCCAGAGTAGTTGGGACTAGAGGTATCAGTCAGATGAGTCCAGGTAGTTTCTGTTGTTGTTTTTTCTACTTTTTTTTTTGAGACAGTCTCAAGCTTGTTGCCCTGGGTAGAGTGCGGTGGTGTCACAGCTCACAGCAACCTCAAACTCTAGGGCTTAAGCAATTTTCTTGCCTCAGCCTCCCAAGTAGCTGGGACTACAGGCACTCACCACAACGCCAGGCTATTGTTTTTTGGTTATAGTTGTTGTTTGGGAGGCCCAGGCTGGATTCGAACCCGCCAGCTCTGGTGTATGTGGCTGGCACCCTAGCCCCTGAGCTACAGGTGCTGAGTCTATTTTTAACTACTTTTATTAGAGACAGAATCGCACTCTTGCCCAGGCTAATATCAAATTCATGAGCTCAAGCAGTTACCCTGCCTCTAAGTGTGCTGAGATTACAGGCATCACCCACTATGCCTAGTCCATAGACATTATTTTCTTTTTTCTTTCTTTTTCTTAAGAGACAGAGTCTCACTTTATTGCCCTCAGTAGAATGTTGTAGCGTCATAGCTCACAGCAACCTCCAACTCCTGGGCCCAGGTGATTCTCCTGCCTCAGCCTCTGGAGCAGCTGGGACTACAGGCACCTGCCACAACACCCGGCTATTTTTTGTTGCAGCTTGTCTGGGGCCAGGTTCGAATCCACCACCTTTGGTATATGGGGCCAGCCTCCTACCCACTGAGCCACAGGTGCCACTCTATAGACATTATTTGTAATTCTTTATGTCTTTTTTCTCTCAAGTGGTTTTCAAAATAAAATCCTTCAGAATATCTGTGTATTCTTTAGGTACTGTTATCAGTAATCATGGCCCATGAATTTTTATCTCCAATAAATACCTTCAATTATGTCACTTCAGTTTTCTAGGCTAAATATTGTCTTAAGGTAAGGCATGAAAATGGGTCATGTAAACTCTAGGGTTTTAGTAGACCAAAGGATTTCAATCACAAAAATTACTGAAATCAAATTTTTATTTGATATAAAGACATTTTTTATTAGTTATGATAAGTGTTTTCATTAGATCATTTTGATTTACTACTTTTATGAGTCAAATATCTACAAACTAAATAATGTGACCTGTTATATTTACTTTCAAATGCCACTAGGAGCCAGACCCCTGTCCTTAGCACTCTGGGAAGCTCAGCCTGATGAATTGTTTGATCTCAAGAGTTGGAGACCAGCCTAAGCAAGAGAGCTGGACTTTGCTAATAATAGAAAACCTGGTCCCAAGTGGTGGTGTAATCCTGTAGTCTTAGCTACTCAGAAGGCCAAGGGAAGAAGATCCCTTTAACCCAGGAGTTTAAGGTTGCTGTGAATTATGACAACATGGCAAACCATCCAGGAACAACAGAGTGAGACTCTTTGTCAAATAAACGAAAACAGAAACAAAACCAAAATAAAATACCACTAGAATAACTTAAGTTGGTTCTTTTAAGTAAAGACAAAAGCAGTGCAGGAAGTGTGTGTCTACAGGTAGATACGTTTTGCAAGCAGCACCCTGGTCTCTCTTGGGGCACCATCTCACCCACCCTTGGACCTGAGGAGAGATAAAGAATGTTCCACCTTGGCGCCTGTAGCTCAGTGGCTGGGGCACCAGCCACATACACTGGAGCTGGCGTGTTTGACCCCAGCCCAGGCCTGCCAAACAACAACAACCACTGCAACCAAAAAATAGCTGGGTGTTGTGGTCGGCGCCTGTAGTCCCAGCTACTTGGAAGGTTGAGGCAGGAGAATCGCTGAGCCCAAGAGTTTCAGGTTGCTGTGAGCTGTGATGGTACAGCTCTCTACAGAGGGTGAAATAGTGGGACTCTGTCTCAAAAAAAAAAAAAAAAAATACAAAAGTAGAATGTTTCCTTACTTCTGACAAAAAAAAAAAAAAAAAAGAAAAAAGTGATTCTGGTTAGTCACGTCATTGAGGTTAGTAAACTCAGAGCCCTCATAGCTGCACTTCAGTGTGGCAGCAACCGGCCACTTATTGTTCTGAATAGAACTGTGCTCAATACTTAACACTTAGAATAAATTTTATAGATACACAACCAAAATAATTTATTAATATCTTTTTATTGATCAATTATGAGAACAACAATATTTTTGAATATATTAGGTGAAATAAACAATAATAATCAATTTAGCCTATATCTTTATCTTTTCTTTTATGTGTCTAACTAGAAAATTTGAAAGGATACCCAGAGCTCACATTTTATTTCTACTGGACAGCTTGCCTTAGAAGACTGCCTGCATTTTCCAACCTCAGGCTGCCACCTCAAAATACCAGAGTCCATGAAATTAAAAAAAAAAAAAAAAAAAAGTAAAACTTTAAAATAATTGTTGCTTTTCACAAGATGGTGCTGAAGGTGAAGAAGGAAGCTCCTGTCTCTCCCAAAGCCAAAGCCAAAGCAAAGGCAATGAAGGCCAAAAAGCAGTGCCAAAAAGCAACTATAGACACACAAAAAAGAATATTCGTACATCACCCACATTTTGGTGGCTGAAAATACTGTGGCTCCTCCGGAAGCAGCACAAATATCCTAGGAAGAGCTCCCCCAGGAGAAACAAGCTTGACCACTGTGCCGTCATCGAGTTCTCCCTCACCACTGAGTTCACTGGGAAGAAGAGAGAAGAAAACACCATGCTTGTGTTCACTGTGGATGTCAAAGCCAACAAGCACCAGTTCAAAGAGGCTGTGAAGCTCTGTGATATTGCTGTGGTCAAGGTCAACACCCTGACCAGGCCTGAAGGAGAGAAGAAGACATATGTGCCACTGGCTCCTGATTATGATGCTTTGGATGCTGCCCACGAAATTCAGATCATCTAAATCAGGTGCAGCTGGATAGTTCTAAATACAGGGTAGACTTAAAGTTCACGTGCAATTTATATAATAAACTATTTTAAATTAAAATTAAAAGTAAAATAGTAATTAAATGTAAATAGTAAATTTTAAGTTTAAATAGGAAAATATTTTAAATTGCACACAAACTTTATGTTCGCCCTGTATATAACTTTTTACCATAAAAAATACATATATAATTGTTAATATGTTGTTTCTTTGAGTGGAAACCCTGTATTTACTGCGTATGTATATATAAACACATAGTATATGTAAATAATTACAATTGATAAATGGAGATAATTTATATTCAGGATTAAATACAAATATCCCTCAGGCAGAGCTGTAACCCAGAGAAAGCACAAAGCTCTGTATAAAAAGAGCTACAGAGTTTGTTAGGTAAAGTGACGTTGTAGCTGAGCCCTCCATCTGGGAGGTGCACCATATACCCCTATGTTGTGCCTGTCAGTTGAGAGCTTGAATACATCCTGCATGAAGCCTCCTGCAAAGCCAACCCCCTCACAGGAAACTAGAGGTAATTTCACCCTGCTCTGAACTGTCATGGCCTTTGCTTGTGACTCCCAATGTGGTTAATCTATTAGGTTCCTAAGTTACTTATGTGCATAATGTATATTGAAAATCCCTTCAAAACAAACTGTAGGCCGATTCCGGTAGTGCAGTGGTTAGGGCCCTGGCCACATGCACTGAGGCTGGCGGTTCGAACCTGCCAGGGCCTGCTACACAACCACAACAATGGCAACTGCAACAACTACAAGAAAAACAAACTCTAACTCCTATTGAAATAATAAGTGCCCAAGCCTAGCACAGAGTAAACACTCAGTAAATAGTTTTTCATTCCTTTAGTTGAAATTTGTTAAACAGCTACTCTATAGCAAGCAGAGTGGCCCTGGAATATAAAGATAAATAAAGACATGGTTCTTGCTCTTAATAATAATAATAAAAAAATAGAGGGCCACGCCTGTGGATTAGTGAGTAGGGCGCCAGCCCCGTATACCGAGGGTGGTGGGTTCGAACCTGGCCTCAGCCAAACTGCAACAAAAAAATAGCTGGGTGTTGTGGCTGGTTCCTGTTATCCCAGCTACTCGGGAGGCTGAGGCAAGGGAATCGCCTAAGCCCAAGAGCTGGTGATTGCTGTGAGCTGTGACGCCATGGCACTCTACCAAGGGCGACAAAGTCACACTCTCTCAAAAAAAGAAGAAAGAAAGAAAAGGTAGGTAGGAAGCTGGTGAGAGGAAGGAAGGAAGGGAGGGAGGGAGAGATAAAAAGAGCTGCAGTCAAAATATCTGTTAGCATTCTGGCTCGCCACCTGTGGCTCAAGCGGCTAAGGTGCCATCCACATACACCTGGGCTGGCAGGTTCAAATCCAGCCCGGCCTGCCAAACAACAATGACGGCTGCAACAAAAAATAGCCGGTGTTGTGGCGGGTGCCAGTAGATCCACCCAAGTAGACTTGGGAGGCGGAGGCAGGAGAATCGCTTGAGCCCAGGAGTTGGAGGTTGCTGTGAGCTGTGACTTTATAGCACTCTACCCAGGGCGACAGTTTGAGGCTCTGACTAAAAAAAAAAAAAAAAAAGTTAGTATTCTGGCTGCCTTCAGCCTCCTGTCTGACCGCATTCCTGTCACTCAAGGTTAGAGAGGTGGGGCCTGATCAGATGAACAACCAGAAAAAAGGAGGCAGCTCTGGGAATCCTGAGCAGCTCTGTTCACTTAGGCTGGGCACTAATCTGGGGTCCCTCTTCACTGTTGCATCTTCAGGACAATCCAGGTGTCTCTGCAGACGCCTCTGTCATCTATGACCTGCAGGTACAGGGAGATCAGTAGGGACGACACTGGGACATCCCTGAAGCTAGGAAATGGTTAGTATAGGACAGTGGATGTCCTGAGAGGGGGAGGGGTGTAGTTGGAGCCAGAAGTGGATGTGGCGGGTTGAGCCATTTCACTTCAGTTTTAGAATCTTCATAAGGAGGTTTGCCATTGGCGCCCTTTTGCCCTCAGACCCCTGTGGGCAAAAGGTGACATGGGGCAGTGACTGGAACTCTGTTCCTCCGGCCCCTTCCTGCCGTGTTTTCTTGGGCCATGTCCCAGAGCTCTCTTTGAGCTTGTGTGTGCCTGCAGCACCCGGTGTCCCTCCTAGTGGTGACAATGGAAGGGTCTTTAGGTGTGTGGGGCTTGTTCCTGGGAAGAGTTGTAGTCCGTGGGACCCCTAGTCCCTGCATTCTCCTGTGAAGTGTAAACTTAAGGCCAGGTGCAGTAGCAGAACAGAAAGTGGCTGGGTTGCCTGTCTTTGTAGTTAAATACAGAGATAGGAACTTGATTTGTGAAAAGGCTTTATTATCGGAAAGGCCAGTATTTCCAGAGAACTGTGAGAGTAATTTTTTAAATGTTTTGTCTGTGTAACAAATTTTAATAATTTATATAGGGGGATAATTTCAAAAGTATACTAAAAATGTATTACACTCATTTGATTGACAACATATGATAAATATAATAATTAAAAAACTAACCAAGAGAAATTGTTATCAAAAATGATTAAACATTAACTATTAACTTGCCTTATAGTGACTCATTACTTCCTCAGTGTTTTTCGAGATTATCTTTATTTCCTATTTCTGGTTTGACCCGTTTGACTGACTTACTATGTTTTAAAGTGCATTATCAGTTCACAAATAGCTAAGAAAGGCTGTGTGGGGGTGTATATGTCTACCACATTCTCTACTTTTATTTATTTTATTTACATGTCTATGAAATTGATTTCAAATGGAAATAATTGTTATGGTTAGTTAAACTGACATGGGAGCAGAATGTGGGTGTGCTGTTAATTTTTTTTTAAATTGAGACTGTGGGTACATATGAATGGTATACATTCTATTTTTTAACATATTAAGAAGCTTATAAGATAGAAGAATAACTATTATGGTTCAGACTAGGTAATGTTGGGCAATTATGACAATACCTTAGATAGGAAGTAGTAGATATTCTGAAAAATGTTGTTCGTTCTTGTATTCATTGGACTATGTCTTTTATACGTTTATCTTGTTTTTTAATGCATTAGATAATATGAAGGAATATATATATTTTAAACATTTTTACATCTATTGATACTGAAATTTTGTCTTCAGTAGGTTCTTGGTCTCGGTGATTTGAAGAATAAATTCAACAGACCACAGATCAGTGGTAAGACAGGATTTATTTATAGAAAAGAATAGGCTCGGCACCAAGGCACCAGCCACATACACCTGAGCTAGCAGGTTTGAATCCAGCCCAGGCCCGCCAAACAACAATGAGGGCTGTAACCAAAACATAGCCTGGCGTTGTGGCAGGTGCCTGTAGTTCCAGCTACGTGGGAGGCAGATGCAGGAGAATCACTTGAGCCCAGGAGTTGGAGGTTGCTGTGAGCTGTGATGCCATGGCACTCTACCCAGGGTGACAGCTTGAGCCTCTGTCTCAAAAAAAAAAAAAAAAAAAGGAAAAAGAAAAAAGAAAGTGTTACACCTGAGAATCAAATCCCCAGTGACCACACAAGAGAGCCAGACACTGATGCAAATCACACCAGGGTGTTTATTCAGACTCGAGTCAGGGCTGCCGGTGTTCCCAGATGCAACTGGGGCCAAGAGCCCTGTGCTCACTGCCTGCGGGGGGGGGGGGGGGGGGATTATGCAGTGGTTAAGGGGTTAGGGGCATGGGAAACAAAGGGTGGCCTTTGGGTTGGTTATCTCTTATGCTGACACTAGAATTTAAGGCTGATAGGGTCCTGCCAATGTCAACAGCGGGGGAGGGGGCAGGTTCTGACACACTCAGGGAGATAGGGACAGGTGTGGTTTACTAAGAAACGAAACAAAGGATTTTCAGGTTGCTTTTAAAATGGAGGACAAAAGCCTGAAAGGATGAAAAGCCCAGAAAGAAACAGAAAAGAGTAGAAAAACAGAGGCAGCACCTGTGGCTCAGTGAATAGGGTGCCGGCCCCATATACCGAGGGTGGTGGGTTCAAACCCTGCACTGATCAAACTGCAACAAAAAAATAGCTGGGCGTTATGGTGGGCACCTGTATTACCAGCTACTCAGGAGACTGAGGCAAGAGAATCACCTAAGCCCAAGAGCTGGAGGTTGCTGTGAGCTGTGACAGCCCGGAACTCTACCGAGGGCAACAAAGTGAGACTTTGTCTCTTAAAAAAAATAAAATATAAAAACACCAGAGAGAAAAGTGCTCTCTCTCCTTCACTGTCTCTCTGTCTGTCTCTCTCAGGGCTTTTTGTCTAGGGGTATATATAGTCACATGGGGCCCTCAGTAATTACATTTAGTGGGGGTTGGTATTTACAGTTAGCCTGTCTGGGACATCTTATCTGGGACATGTCTGGGTTGTGTCTGGGACAACATGTCTGGGACATGTCTGCCCCTCGGTAGTTACATTTAGCCTATCTGGGACATGTCTGGGTAGTGTCTGGGTTGCAAATGAATGGCTACAATCCCCCCTTTTATTCCCAGGCCTAAGAAACTTAGGTGAAATTGACTAGGCCTAGAAAATGGGGGTTCCCTGTTCAGCCTAAGGGCTGGTGTCTCCCCAGCAGTTGTCTGGCCCCTATGGCTATTGGAGTCTCCTGTAGGACCCTCCTGCCTACCCTCTAGCCCACTGGTTCCTCTGCTGCTGCCATCACATCAACACCACCAAGGAGGAGGCAGCTGGTCAACGCCCCCCAGCTCCACAAGCTGGCTGGGACGCCACTTGTCCTGAATCACTATGACTGTGTTTTAATAACAAATAATTAATGGCTGCTTGTTTTTTTAGTATAGCTTCTTGTACTTGTTTTAATTCAATGCTCAGAGACTTTATGGCTTTAGAAATTGTATTAAGAGAGGCCGGATGCGGTGGCTCTTGCCTGTAATCCTAGCACTTTGGCTGAGGGGGGTGGATTGCCTTGAGCTCACAGGTTCCAGACCAGCCTGAGCCAGAGTGAGACCCCCCCACCCCCACCCCCGCCCTGCCTCTTAAAAAAAAAAAAAATAGCCAGGCATTGTGGAGGGTGCCTGTAGTCCTACCTATTTGGGAGGCTGAGGCAAGAGAATCACTTGAGCCCAAGAGTTTGAGGTTGCTGTGAGCTGTGACACCACGACACTCTACCAAGGGTAACATAGTGAGAGTCTGCCTCAAAAAAATAAAAAAATAAATAAAAAAGATTATATTAAGGGCTTTGATGATGTTACAGGCCAATTGGCTATTGTTGGTGTGACAAAATTGGCTAAAGTGATGTATTTAGCAGGGCTAAAAAGGTATACTTGGCTTTTATAGTTTTCAGGGAGGTATTAAATATCTTAAGTTACTTTAGACCAGTGGGACTTAAAGCCTTATACCTGGGTAGAAAAAGGGTTAAATTTAGCAAAAGAGATTTTCCTGTGTTTTAGCAGGGATATATGAAAAGATCTGGGTGCCATGTAATAAAAACTATTTTGGGGGTACCTATTGGCACAAGGTACAAAAGTGATTAGGTTACACTTAAGTAAGGAATTATTAAGGTTAGTGTATCAGAATGGGCACCTTTGAAACTTAATATATTTATGACTAGTAGTTACTGAGAGGTTTAAGACCAAAAGAAAGAAAGTTATTCCAAGTCATTAAAAGAAAAAAAAAAACGGAGTCCCAGTTCTGTGGAGAACGTGGTCTTTATTTCCATCTGGGTGCAGGTGGAGTGAAATTCCTAACCAGAAAAGAATTCCACTCCTGGGTTATAGCAGATAGGGATTTAAGGAATTACTGGGGCGTGGATTGGCGAATTCATTATTTCCTGGGTGGGACATGCAATCCTTCCTGGGTGGGTCAGTACATCCGATTCTATCAGTTACAATTTTCAATTGTATAGCAAATACATCTTTTTTCTTGACAGTAGTGGTTGTTTTTTAACTAAAAATATGTGAGTATGTGATAATCCATAATCTTGTGGATATGTGGGAAAAGTGTGACATTTCTGATAAGTTCTAGCAGGTGCACATCTCCATTATGCATGAAGTAAATAGCTGTTCTACATAAGTACTTCTAGTAAGACAGAAATCAGATGTATGACATTTGGGGCTAAATAAGTCTATATGTTTTTATTTCATGAAATGGGACAAGGTTCTGGGGTGAGTACACAACCATGAATATAGTCTCAAGAGGAAGATGACTAAGGATTGTATTTCTTCAAGCATATCTTGGTGCTTCCTCCAGGAGAGGCTGTCTAGTTTTTGTGGGCCTCAGCTGCTTCTGGAGTGAGATATGGCTTGAGTGGATTGTAGTGGGCCTGGGCTTCTAGTCCTGCAAGTTTCACTGCTGTGGTGTCCTCAGCAGAACATCTTCTGGACTAGTCTACTTTTCTTTCAGCTGTTTTTCTCAGGCCCATCTTTCCAGGTTTTAGCTGGACTTACCAATATAAAAGGGATGTAAATTTTTTGTAGGGGTTGATGGGGGTCTGAGAAGAGAGAACTTGTGAATAAGGGACACCACTTGCTGCATTTGTTATACATACTTTTGTACTTTATGATTATATTCGGCTTGCCTTGACATTTTAAGACTGCCAGGAATGGTTTCTCAGAAACAATTTTTTTTTTTTTTTTTTTTTTTGCAGTTTTTGGCCGGTGCTGGATTTGAACCCATCACCTCCGGCATATGGGGCCAGTGCCCTACTCCTTTGAGCCATAGGCACTGCCCTCTTATAAACAATTTGATGGGGGTCTGAGAAGAGAGAACTTGTGAATAAGGGACACCACTTGCTGCATTTGTTGTACATACTTTTGTACTTTATGATTATATTTGGCTTGCCTTGACATTTTGAGACTGCCTGGATGGGTTTCTTATAAACAATTTTTTTTTTGCAGTTTTTGGCCGGGGCTGGGTTTGAGCCTGCCACCTCCAGCATATGGGGCCAGCGCCCTACTCCTTTGAGCCACAGACTCTGCCCTCTTATAAACAATTTTATAAAGATTTAATTTGACCCTGCTTTATTCACAGCAATTGGAGGGGCAGTACCTGGGTTTAATGTGAATGGATCTCTTGGCTTGATTTGTCAATTTTTTTTTTTTAGCATGTGGTTTTTCATTTTCTTTTCCTGATGATTGAGCTTTCCAGGCTATCTGCAATTTCTAGTGAATTTTCAAAAATGTTCTTACCTGCTATGTAATTTCTAACATAAAAGATGGACCATTATCACTTTGAAGGCTTTTGGTGAGCTCATAGGGGAGGGGGTAATATTTTTCAGAAGGAGTTTTATTATTTCCGTAGTTTTCTTTGTTTGCATGGGAAAGGGTTTTACTTATCTTGAAAAAGTATCCATTAAAACTAGTAAATATTTCAGACTTTTAGATGAGGGTATTTGAGTGAAATCTATCAGGTAGTTTTCAAATGGTATTACCTTCTGGTATTGTTCGAGTGGTATCTTAAATCTGTCGTCTGTTTTAGGATTGTTTCTTCTACAAAGCAAACTTACAACTTATGGTGGAAAGAACTCAGTTACAGTCCTTCTGTAGGAATGTATCATGTCATGAAGGCTTGATTACATGAGGTGTTAGACTTCTGGGTAGCATGACCCATCCTTGGCTGCTGATGAATCAATTATTTTTTTTTATCATGGAATTTTTCTGTTTTGTTTTTTATTTCTTTTCTTATAGGTGGGATTGAAATCAGATAGGCAGCATTAAGCGGGCGTTACTGTCAGTCTTGCAGCTTGCTTTGCTACAGTGTCGCCCTCTGGTTTTCTGTTGGCACAGGATTAAGTTTTTTCTGGTGTCCTGGGCAGTGCATGACTGCCACCTTGCGGACAGCTTCTAATAGTTGTAAAACTTCTGAACTTTTAATTAAATTTATTTATTTATTTATTTATTTATTGCAGTTTTTGGCCGGGGCCAGGTTTGAACCCACCACCCCCAGTTTATGGGGTCAGTGCCCTACTCCTTGAGCCACAGGTGCCACCCCTGAACTGTTTTGGTGTTTTTTTTCTGTAGAGACAGAGTCTCACTTTATCACCCTCAGCAGTGTGCTGTGGCGTCACACAGCTCACAGCAACCTCCATCTCCTGGGCTTAGGTGATTCTCTTGCCTCAGCCTCCCAAGTAGCTGGGACTATAGACGCCCACCACAATGCCTGGCTATTTTTTTGTTGCAGTTTGACCTGGGTCGAGTTTGAACCTGTCACCCTCGGTGTATGGGGTCAGCGCCCTACCCACTGAACCACAAGTGCTGCCCCCTTGAATTGTTTTCAATATCTTTTTTTTTTTAATATCTTTTTTTCTGTTGATTTTAATCTCCTTTTTTTTTTTTAATATGGCATTTTGAGTATGAAGAATTAGAGAAGAAAATATGGAGTCCACATAAATGTGTACTGTTTTCTTTTTGATAGTTCTAAAGTCCTGAGTAGAGCAATTAGTTCAGCTTTTGGGCATTTCTCCTAGCCTCTCTGCAGTCACTACTGTATAACTTGCCCTTCGTGTTTCTTTTTTAATATAACTGCTTCTGTCTATACACAAAGTCCAGTCTACCTCTTCAGAAGGATTGTCTGATGGGTCTCCTTGACTAGAAAAGATTTGTGTCAATTAACTCTAGATAGTGATGCTCTTTTGGTTCTTGACTAAGTTCAGGAAGTAGAGCGGGTGGGTTCAGTACAGCTATCACCTCTTACCGTTATTAGTAATATAGCTTGGTATCTTCTCATCCTACCTGCAGTTAACTAAAAGTTCCTTTTTTGCTGAAGTAGGAATAAGACATGATAAGAGACATAAACTGGGCGTGGTTGTCCCAATGTTGCAGGAAGACAAGGCCCAATGGAGAGAAAGAGCACCCAAACACCATATTTAAGAGGAAAAAGGCTTTTACTCAGCTGACAGAGAAAATGGCATAGAAGAATTCAAAATGGACACACTCCCCACAGGCTTGGTCTTTCCCTTTTTATCTCCAGTCAAAAAGTTCCAACCCACAGTTCCTTTCTCATTGGTCAGTTTGAATCAAGCAGGAGAAGCTGTTCCAGCCCCCACAAAACTATAAGATTTCACAGAAGCAGAAATTTCCAGTTCTCAGGAAGTTAAGTCTACAAGTTCCTAAGAGCTGAGTCACCGTGCAGAGGACCCTACTAGTGTATCCTTGTGGTCTCCTTGAGAAGACCTCTGTTCTCCTAGAACTCATCCTTCCCAGGTATCCTCTCTCACCAAGGTCAATTTTTCAGTTTTTTGTTTTTTTTTAAAGATCACAAGTTGCCACCTGATAGCTCTAAAGTCTAATTGTTTAGACAAATATACAACTGGTCTGGGAATAGTGCCATTTTTTCTATTAGTTACTCTGATGGTCAACCCCTGTCTTTCACGCACATATAGACCGAAGGGTTTTGTTAACTTAGGTAGGCTAAGAGCTGGGGCTCAAAGCAACTTTAAGTTTGTATAGGGCTTTGTCATACTCCTTAGTCTAATCCAGGGGTACATTTTCCTGTCTTTTCAAGACCTTAATTCTAACAATTAAACCATAGTTAGAATTTCATGCCTGGCAAAAACTTGTCAAATCCAGAAATCCCCAAAGCTCTTTTCTAGTTGCAGGGATTGGAAAATGTAATATTAATTTGTCTCTATTATTGAATAGGCTGCATTGTCTGGGTTCTATCTGAAAATCAAGAAATTTCACTTTCTACAGACAGATGAGATTTTTGCTATGATACTCAATAGCTCCATTCAGATAAATGGTTCAGTGATAATGTTGTGTTGTTTAAGCATTCTGGAAAGTACTGAGCAGTGATAAATTAACAAATCATTTACCTGTTTTAAAGTGCTTTCTAAGTTCACCAATAGCTAAGAAAGATGGTTTGGATGTCTGTCTTTACCACAATGCCTATAATCCTAGCACTCTGGAAAACCTAGCCTATGGATTGCTTGAGTTCAGGAGTTCAAGACCAGCCTAAGCAAGAGCAAGACCTCATATGTAAATAATTGTCAGGTATTGTTTGGAGCACCTGTAGTCCCAGCAACTTGGGACAGTGGGGTAGAAGGATTGCTTGAATCCAAGAGTTTGAGATAACTGTGAGCTATGCTGCCAGGACACTCTACCCATGGTGACAAAGTGAGACTCTGTCTCAACAAAAAGGAAAAAGCAAACCAAATTCAAGAACCAATTGTATACAGATATACATTGATCTTATTTGGACTATCCAAGTGAAACTTTCCTGGTTTCATAATCAGAGAAGAACAGGCAGGGTTTTTTGTTTGTTTCATGGGTGTTTTTTTGGGGGGGGAGGGACAAAGTCTCACGTAGAGTGTCATGGCATCATAGCTCACAGCAACCTTCAGCTCCTTGGGCTTAGGTGATTCTCTTGCCTCAGCCTCCCGAGTAGCTGGGACTACAGGCACCCGCCACAACACCCGCTATTTTTTTGTTGTTGTTGCAGTTTGGCCGGGGCTGGGTTTGAACCCGCCACCCTCGGTATATGGGGCTGGCGCCTTACCCACTGAGCCACAGGCACCTCCCAGAACTGGCAGTTCATGATTGGTTAAGCCTAACTTGGTTCCTGCTAAGTTAATGTTAGGGTACACAAAATCTTCAAAAAATTGTAGCTTGGGGGCAGTGCCTGTAGCTCAGTGGGCAAGCGACTGGCCACATACACCCAGGCTGGTGGGTTCAAACCTGGCCCAGGCCAGCTAAACAACAATGACAACTGCAACTAAAAAATAGCCTGGTGGTGTGGCTGGTGCCAGTAATTCCAGCTACTTGGGAGGCTGAGGCAAGAGAATCACTTAAGCCTAAGCGTTAGAGTTGCTGTGAGCTGTGATGCCATAGCACTCTACCGAGGGTGAAACAGTGCGACTCTGTCTCAAAAAAAAAAAAAAAACAAAACTGTAGCTTGAACAACCTGACTGCTTTTAAAAATAGGAAAGCTTTTCAGAAGTAAGCCTGAATAACAAGGCCCTTATAACATTGTCTTATTCTCCTCACCACAAGAATAGGCATGGACTTTCTAACATATGCTTATGTAACAAAAAAAGCTTCCTCCTCAAATAAAAACAGTTGCCTTCTATTGTTTTCCTGTGACTCCCTGACCTGCTGTAGATATTCAGCCACTCCTAAAGAATGTTTTCTCCCCTCAACATAGTTACTTCCTCTCAGGTTCATTTAGATTCCTAAAATAATTATTTACAAGATCATTTCTTTCTCCTGTTCCATTCATTCTCTAGAAAGTGATCTACATTTTGATGTCTTTCTTCTTTTAGAAGAGTGTTTGAGGGTGGTGCCCGTAGCTCAGTCAGCAAGGGCACCGGCCACATACATCTAGGGTGATGAGTTTGAAACCGGACAGTTCTCCCAAGCAACAATGACAACTGCAACCAAAAAATAGCCGGGGGGCAGTGCTTATGGCTCAACAGAGTAGGGCGCCAGCCTCATATGCCAGAGGTGGCGGGTTCAAACCCAGCTCCGGCCAAAAAAAAAAAAAAAAAGCCTGGCATTGTGATGGGCACCTGTAGTCCCAGCTACTTGGGAGGCTGAGGCAAGAGAATCACTTAAGCCCAAGAGTTGGAGGTTGCTGTGAGCTGTGATACTACAGCACTCTACTGAGGGTGACAGCTTTTGTTTTTTTTCTCAAAAAAACAAAAACAAAAAAAGAAGAGTGTTTTAGCTTCTTTACCATGGAGGGCAGTTGAAGTAATCTCTCTATGATATTCCCACATTAATGTAGTACATTAATATATTTGTATGCCTTTTCTCTTATTAATGTGTCATTTGTGAATTGGTATTCAGGGAACTGTCAAAAAATTAAAGTGTCCCGCCCCTTCCCCAGGCTCTATATAAGCGGCCGCTTGACTCAATAAAGTTGAGTTCCTGCTTAAAAAAAAAAAAAAAAAAAAAAAAAAATGAAATCAGAAAGGAAGAGCAAAGAGAGGAAAGGAGGGAGGGGAGTGGAGCTTTGGTGTGTGCCACACCTTTTGGGCGCAAGACACGATTGTAAGAGGGACTTTACCTAAAAAATGCAATCAGTGTAACCTGGTTTATTGTACCCCCATTGAATCCCCAACAATAAACAATAAAGAAATGAAAAAAAAAATTAAAGTGAAGGTTTTCCTTTGGCCTCTGCATTAGTGAGAGTAGCCTCTCCAAAACTGTCCTTTTCTTTCATTTCCAAAATCACAGTTTTATACATAAGGATTCCCAGAAATTCCATGTTAACTCTTACTTTAAAAAATAAATAGCACAAGTTAATGACAATTTATTACATTTCCAATGCAAAAGTTAATTCTCTAAATCAATTCTCCTAAAGCAAACACAATAACCCTCATTTTAAAGAATAAACAGCACAAGTCAGTGACAATGTATAATATTTTCAACTCAAAAGCCAATTTTCCAAACTATTCAAGATGGTCATCCTTAGGGTGGGAGCTAAGCATGAGAGACAGGTGGGAGGTCATAGGACCTAAACCACCAGACCAGCTGTGTCCTGTAGGCCCTGGCCTGGCTGACTCCATCTTCTTCTCACTACAGGTGCTTTCAAGAGGTGTGAAAAAGCTCAGTTGCTCAGTTGGTCTTGCACCTAGGGTGATGAAAGAATTTCTTTAGGCCAAGATTAGTACATAAATGTGTAAGTTTATTTTATTTTATTTTATTTTATTTTATTTTATTTTATTTTATTTTATTTTTATTTTTATGTTTTTTTGTAGTTTTTGGCCGGAGCTGGGTTTGAACCGGCCACCTCTGGCATATGGGGCTAGCACCTACTCCTCTG
The DNA here is from genome assembly GCA_963574355.1 of Loris lydekkerianus. Taxonomy (NCBI): domain Eukaryota; kingdom Metazoa; phylum Chordata; class Mammalia; order Primates; family Lorisidae; genus Loris; species Loris lydekkerianus. The sequence continues at coordinate 20,045 of CAUYPK010042127.1, read as the reverse complement.
AGCTAGAGGCGCTGCCACTGTAAGTTTATTTTATATTAAAGACTGGGTGGAACCCATGAGAAAGAGCAGAAAGCAGGGGATGAATGAAGAGAAAATAGTAGTCGGAAGAGAAAGGAAGAGAGAAAGCTTAGCATCCCAAAGGAAGAAAGGAAGAATGCCCAGGCTGAGGTCAAATGAGTAGTTGGAGTTAAGGAGAGGGAGGAGTTAATGCAGCCTATTTCACAAGGTATTGTGCAAGTGAATGGTGTGTCCATTTTTTCTCAGGAAAGGTTGAAGGGAAGCATTGTTCTAAGTGTCTCCAATGCTTATGTTGCAGGACCAGTGAATCAAAACCAGCAGACTCTCATACCAAGAGTATAGAAGGAATTTTATTAGCTGGTGAATAAGCCTTTCACAAAGCTCTTTTATACTATTTTACAAGTCATGTTTGTGCTTGGTTACAGTTACAGGTATTAGGTCATGGGAGATTTTTAGCTAGCAGGCAAAAAAGAAAGTCATTAAAAGCTAATGATTATGTTTCTCAAAACATTAGAGTGATATTGTTTGTTACCTAGTCTTTTTCAATGTTATTCCTGTTTAGTGTATTTATTTTTATTTATTTATTTATTTTTGAGCCAGAGTTTTACTGTGTCGCCCTCAGTAGAGTGCTGTGGTGTCACAGCTGACAGCAACCTCAAACTCTTGGGGCATAAGCAATTCTCTTACCTCAGCCTCCCAGGTAGCTTGGACTACAGGCACCTGCCACAACGCCTGGCTTTTTTTGTTGTAATTGTCATTGTTATTTGGCAGGCCCCAGGGGTGTATCGCACCCTAGCCCCTGAGCTACAAGCACTGAGCCTCTTTAGTGAATCTTTTAAAGTTCTTTCTTATTTTGGGGGGAGGAGGTTCTGAGTTCTTCTGCAGCTGTTCTGCTACATTCTCAGGGTCACCAAGAAGTGTAATATTTATTTCTCCTTCTTTAGTTAGGCTTGATTGTTCCTACTCTATTGTTCCACCTGGGACACTCAGGAATCCCTGGAGGCTGAAAGGAACAAATACTAAAAGACAAAGTATCCAAGTGTTGGAGGAACAAAAGGGTCCAACAGAGAATCCCCTAAACACCAATATTATGAAGGAAGGGCTTTATTTTAGCCAGAAGAGCTATGGCAGACTATAGCCTAAAACTGAGACTGGCTGAGTCTTTTCCCTTTTATTTCCAGTCATGGGTACCTTTTCCATGGGTACCCTTTTTATGAGTCAGTTTGAATCAAGCTGGAGAAGGCAGGCTTGGGCTTTTACGAACCTTGTGCTTTTACAGAAGTGGAAGTAGGGCGGTGCCTGTAGCTTACTGAGTAGGGCACCGGCCCCATATACTGAGGGTGGCGGGTTTGAACTCAGCCCTGGCCAAACTGCAACAAAAAAAGTAGCCGGGCGTTGTGGTGGGCACCTGTAGTCCCAGCTACTCGGGAGGCTGAGGCAAGAGAATCACCTAAGCCCCAGAGCTGGAGATTGCTGTGAGCATGTTATGTCGTTGCACTCTACAGAGGGCAACAAAGGGAGACTCTGTCTCTTAAAAAAAAATAAATAAGTGAAAGTAAGTGTTAGTTTCCAGGTCCCAGGAAATTAAGTTTCTACAAATTCCTAACAGCTGAGTCATCATGAGGAGGACCTTGCCAAGTGTGTTGTTGGGTCCTCTGTTCTCTCAGACCTTACTTTCCCCATGTAACCTCTCTCATTCTCTTCTTTGAAATCTCATATTTTTTTTTAACTTGGGGCTTCACTATCAGCTTGCTCTGTAGAAGCCAGTAGTGTTTCATATAGAACATGTGTGATGCAGTTTTTTGTTGTTGTTTTGTTTTTAAGAGACAGAGTCTCACTTTGTTGCCCTCGGTAGAGTGCTGTGGCGTCACAGCTGACAGCAACCTCCAGCTTTTGGATCAGGCAATTCTCTTGCCTCAGCCTCCCAAGTAGCTGGGACTACAGGCGCCCCCCATAATGCCCGGCTATTTTTTTATGGCAGTCTGGCCGGGGCGGGTTCGAATCCGCAACCCTAGGTATATGGGGCCAGAGCCCTACTCACTGAGCCATAGGCACCGCCTTTTTTTTTTTTTTCTTTTTTTGATTGACTGTTAACTATTCAGCCTGTGGCCTTCACTACTAGTGAAAGGAGACAGAGAATAATTAAGCAAACTTTGAGGATGGCTAGTACCCCTCCCACTAGGGTTTACATTCTCTAAGGGTTGAAAACCAGTCTTTCTACAAGTTTTGAGAGCTCTCCCTATTCCAAGTCTGCACTGGGACATGGGCCAATGTATGGATTTTTCTTTACTGTTTCTCTTATTATTTCTATTTGGTTATCAAATGCAAGACTAACTCCAGAAGATTACATTGACCGACAGAGCAATCTTTCCTCACTACTCCTTTCCTGAGTATTCTTTCACAATATGTATATATATTTCTGCCGTAGTCTTTACTGTCCCAGGTGCCCTTTATCATCCATTTTTGTCTTTCACATTCACCCTCACAGCATTTTCTATGAAATTTAAGGCACAGAGGTATTTCTGATCTGTCCTATACCTTTTTTCCCTAGCTCCTTCCACTGCATTACCTTCATATGGTGCTGCAGGCATCAAATTTCAGAGTTGCCTGGATAGGCTTTCTTATTTTCCTATTTGGACCAGCATTTGGACTTGAAGGATTGTGACTTCCCTCTGGTCCTCTATAAAGGCCTTAATTGTACTGTGATGGAGTGCTCCATATGATTGTAACATGCATATAGGTTTTTACCTTTTTCTGTGTAACATATTGAGTATGATTATGAGTGTAAGTTCCCACATAAAAGCTATAAAAGAGTAAGGTCATTGTCACAATTTGTCCTGCCTTAGTGGTGTGGGTACAAAGATCACATCCCTCTTCCCTCTTTTTCAAAGTCCATAGTCCAATTAAGACAAGTCCTGTGAGGAATTTCCTCAGGCTTAGGCCTTGTGTTGACCAGCCAGATCCCAGTCTTGCTGAAGCAGGGCATGTTGACCATCTCCAGAGTCACCTTTCAGGGGGTGGCTGGATCTGGTTTTTCTTCCCACAGGGATGTTGAAGTTCTCTTCAGCCTCTGTGGTGGATTCAGAAAGGGATTATTTCCATTTTTGGTGCTGTCAGGATGAAGGCCTAGGGTCCTTTCCACTTTAGTTTGAGAGGGACCAGGTTCTGGTCTTTGATCTAGACTTGGTCCCCTGGAGAGAAAGGGTGGACAGACAGAAAAAGACTAAACAGAACATAGTTAATTACTCAGGCAGAAATTGTCTTTCCTATTCTTCCCAGGGTTTCTAACTGTCTGTGTAATTTGGTGTCTTCCAGTTTTTTTAGGAGTCCCTGGTTAATTCCATAGAGTTGGTGGAGGCCTGTTATACTTGTCTCAAAAGGGGAATGCCCCGAGCCCTTAGAAGGGGTACATTTAATATTGAACAACACCAGTTACAAGGCCTGTACCTAATAAAGCTTCAATTCCTGGCAGAGTTTACTGATTTCTGCTTTTATGGTTTTATTCATGTGCTGTACCCTACCCAAGCTTTGAGGCCTATATGTTGCATGTAGTTTCCAGGTGATACTCATGGCTTTGGTTGTCATCTATACTATCTCTGTTATGAAGGCCAGTTCATTGTCAGATCCAATCCAGAGTGGCAACCTAAACCATGGGATGATTTCTTTGAGGAACACTAACCATTTCGTAAACCTTCTTTATCCTGATGGGGAAGGCTTCTACCTGTCCCTAGTACATGCAGACCAGAAATAGTCTACTGGCTTTTTTTTTTTCTTTTCTTTTTGTGGCTTCATACAATGGTTAAGCTAGTTCCTATATTTCACAGTCTTTCATAGAAATCTCCAGTGATTTCATCTGGCTTCTGCATAACCTCAGCCACCTTGCCTATGTGTGTGGCTTTCTGGCTTCCATGTACTGTCAGGGATGAAGTCAAGTTTGGGTCCCCGGTAAGAGAATGAAACCAGTTAGCAGATACTTACACTTTATCTACAAGTTCTGGATTTCGAGGCTAAGATTTACGTGATGAGAACGTAAGTATTTTTATTTACAGTCTTAGCACAGTTCTTAAGATAATACTTAGTTTTAAGAGTCTTTATAGAACTGATCCAATGTTCTGGCAATTCAAGTGAATATTCCTGAACATAAAGTATCCTATAGAAAAGATTCTTATTGAACTTATGCAAATAACTGTATTGTCAAAAATTAAGAATACTTACAAATGATTTTCAAGTGTCAGAGAAATCAAAGAGAGAGAAAAATAAGTGTTTTGAATTTTGCTTCTAAGTACATACATTGCTGAAAGCTACAAATAGCTCAAAAGATAGAAAATGGTTTTCTTGACTTCTGGATAACAAAAGAATAAGCAATCTTTCAAACAAAAGCCATAAAAAATAGCTCAGTTCTGGGTGGTGCCTGTGGCTCAAAGGAGTAGGACACCGGCCCCATATGCCGGAGGAGGCAGGTTCAAGCCCAGCCCCGAACAAAAAAAGCTCAGTTCTATGTAACTGATTTCTGTTCTGTTTGAAGTTAACTTGGTAATATTCATGGACGTGTTAGCTTGCTAATCAAAGTCCTGAAGTTTGCTTTTAGTCTGATGGCATTTAATCTCCAAAGTTATCAGAACTTTGTATTCAAGAGAACTTCTAGCCTTTTCACTATTTTCCTTGAGGGACAAACTTTGGACTTAGCTAGTTACAAGAAAACACTTTCTGGGGTGAATTAAAAAATTATTACTGATAAGATATATGAAGACAGACTAATATTTTATAATATTAGAACACATGTATATATAAATATAATTTACAGAAAATTAACTATTATTTTATATTTGACAATATTTTCTATACAGTTTTAACACACCAAATACACCTAATATATCTTTCTCAGACTTTAAGTGGCTTTAATATTTTAAAAATACCAAATTGAGAGTTTTGATTTCGGAAGGTTTGTCAAATTAAAACATTTGTTCAAATAGGATCACAGGACAAAAAATTTTAAAGGCAATATATAGCCAACAGGAACACATGCAAGTTCTTTTACAAATGTCCTTTTATGAATTTCATTTAACCTGCACAGACAATTTACAAACTTTCTAAACCTTCCGGTTTGCCCTGCCTTTCACTTTCTTAAATAACCAGTCATTCTGTTTCAGGACAAAATTTACCACACATGATTCTTCACAATGCCATTTTCCTTTCTGTTTAATCTTACCATTAAAAACACAAACAAAAAAACAAAAAAACACTTTTCCTACAAAACGAGATCGCTATTTACTATGAAGTTAATTATTCACTTGGCTAAACTGGTAAATAGAAGATTTAAAGGTCAAAAATTTTATTCTTTGGCAAAGACTCAATTTTCCAAATAATGTAAATGACCAAATTATTACATAAATGAGAGACATTTTATGAAATATAACATGACTTTAAGGTTTTAAGTTACTGAAAAGTGTTCAGAAACCACAATGTAGGCATCATTTCTGGTGCCTTTTTCTTGTCCTCCTACAGCTCACATGGCCACATTGCATCAAAGATAGCCACAAAGGACAAGACCTATGTCTTTAATTCATTTACCAGGTGTATAGTTCAAGACAGAAAGCAGAAAGCAGAAAACCAGAATGTCCAGTTTCTCTCAGAATAGCCAGGGGACAAAGTTGGAGCAGGGAAGGAGGGGCCCTGTAGCTGCTGGCCTCAGTGTGGGAAATATGTCCTTTAGCCCTCACCATGGCTACCTCACTAGACCTCAGAATTCAGAGACTCAAAATCAAGAAATTAAGCTCACAGTCGAAACTAGCAAATTTAGCAATATTACAGAGGCGGGAGTTTTATAATCTTTGAGTTTTAATAACTTTAATCACTTTAATAATAATAATAATTTTATATCAAAGTATACCAAAGTCACCCAAGAAAAAGGCATTTGAGGGTGGTGCCTGTGGCTCAGTGAGTAGGATGCTGGCTCCATATACCAATGGTGGTGTGTTTAAACCTGGCCCCGGCCAAACTGCAACAAAAGATAGCTGGGCATTATGGTGGGGGCCTGTGGTCCCAGTTACTCTGGAGGCTGAGACAAGAGAATCGTCTAAGCCCAGGCGTTGGAGGATGCTGTGAACTGTGACTCCACAAAACTCTACGTAGGGTGACAAAGTAAGACTCCATCTCTAAAAAAACCAAAAAAAAAAACAAACCAAAAAAAAGCATTTGAGTCATACCTGCTCACACAAAGTTCTCAATCCCCCGGGAGACATAGTCACCACATAGTATCCTGTAAGTCTTTTCTTAAAGTAATTCAGCATTGTTCTCAATGGGGTGGGCTTCCCCTCTATGTTTCTCATTTCCCACAAGCATTTCACGGATGGTGTAAAAAGCAGCTAAGGCCAGGGTAGTCATACAATTGTTTCACTCTGTGACAGGGGGCAGAGCCCTACCTATTGTTATCCATCTCACACAATTCCACCCTGTTTCCTAACCTGGGAAGCCTTAGTTTCCTGCTCAAACTGCCTTGAATGGTACATGAGAGGCAGTAGGAGGTGATCAAACTCTCCCTACTGCTCTTCCTAGGCAGGTTCCTCTCACTGCCCCCCACCACTGGTCCTACCATGCTTCAAACATCTCCCTGGGCAGGTGCCATTCCCTCCGTATCGGTTCCTCCTGGTGTTTGACTCCTCAAAGACCCTCTGAGAAGGTCCTTTCTCTGTCCATTCAAGATCTCCACACATGGAGGCAAAACTGCTTAAAGGGCTCAGTCATTCACATTGTCCAGGCCAATTGCCCCCTTCGCCCCCCTCCGTGGGTGTCCAGAGGGTTGGTGGCAACCACCAGGTTAGCCTGAGCCTGTTCTCTTCTTCGGTGGTCTTGCTTCCTGGTCAGGGAATGAGAAATCTTGCAGAAAGACAAGGCCTGATGGAGGAAAAGAACACCTGAACACCAAGATTATGGAAGAAGGACTTTCTTCTAGTTAGTGGAGCTAGAAGGTAGAGTCTAAAATGGCCGAGCTCCCTGACTAGCTCAGTCTTTTCCCTTTTATCTCCATTCAAGGGTTCCTCATCCATGGGTACCCTTCTCATTGGTCAGTTTCAATCAAGCTGGGGAAGGTGGGCTTGGGCTTTTCAGAACCACAGGCTTTTACAGAAGCAGAAGCAAGTGTTAGTTTCCAGGTCCTAGAAATTTAAGTTTTTACAAATTTCTAAGAGCTTAGTCATCTCGGGAGGATCTTGCAGGTGTGTTGTTGGGACTTCCATGGGAAGACCTCTGTTCTCTCAGACTTTATTTTTCCCAGGTATTCTCTCTCACAAGAAAAAGTAAAGAGAAAGAATTTAGGCTGGGTGTGGTGGCTCGGGCCTGTAATTCTAGCAGCCTGGGAGGCCAAGGCAGGTGTATTGCCTGAGTTCGTGCAAGATCTCTTCTCTAAAAAAAGAAGCACAAGCACTTTTACAGAAGATGGCACTAACTGCCTAAAGTAACTCAATGTTCTGGAAACCAGAACAATTAGAAAAGCCTTGTTTTCTAGAATACTAAAAAGGACATATTTAAAGACAAAATTATAGACTAGAAAATTCCCTGAAGGTACAGACATCTGTACTTTCAATTTTGCCAACACTGTTTTTTTTTTTTTAATTAGTTTTTGTCAGATTATGATTTACTTTTTCTGGCCAGTACCATCACAGCATGATGTTGTGTCTGCATTTGTGAATCTGCACCTGATACTAATTTGTCCTGTTACAGTTGATATTAAAATTATTCACTCAGTTATGGTGTTCTTTAACACATATTCCATCGCAGAGTTCAGTATATTTTCTGTATTATTAACAAGTAATTTGGGGAGATTATCAACTAATGTGCACATACAAAAACATTTATTAAGGCTCAGCACCCACAGCACAGTGGTTATGGAGCCAGCACATGTACCAAGACTGGCAGATTCCAACCTGGCCCAGGCCAGCTAAACAACAATGACAGCTGCAACAACAACAGAAAATAGCCAGGCATTTTGGCAGGTGTAGTTTCAGCTACTTGGGGGGTTGAGGCAAGAGAATTGCTTAAGCCCAGGAATTTGAGATTGCTATGAGCTGTGACGCCATGGCACTCTACAAGGGTGACATAATGAGACTCTGACTAAAAAAAAAAAAAAATCATTTATTAAGGCAGCACCCCTTTCTTCTTAGATTCTCTTTACTCTATCTTGCTGTGGAAAGTAAAGGTTGTCACTGCTTCAGAAATCAGCTGGGATAAATCCAGGGTCTACAGTTCACTGAATGTTTGACAAAATATTATCATGAAAGAGAAGTATTGGCATTCCTTTTCAACTTGTTACAAATTCAGAAACTGAATCTTCACCCCATAACTTCTGAATAAAAATCTGCATTTTATCAAGATTTCCAGTTCCTTTGTGTACATGTTAAAACTTTAGGTGTACCACATAATTCACCATGACATTGTCATATAAAAAACATACACAACTTATACTGTAGGATGTAAATAAGGCACAAAAATATACATGCTGATAGTGGTAGCTTTTTATTTCTACTGTGTCAGCCAAAAACGTGTAGTGTCTACACTGATTTGTGGATGTCGTACCATCCCCTTTCTTCAGTGTTCAATAACACATGAGGGAATATATTTCTTCTATACTTATTAGGTAATTGCAGTCACTCATATAAGTCAGCAACAGTTCTCTTTATTCATTTAACTAAAAGTGAAATTCAATCTCCCCTTGGTAAATATGTTTGTTTTTCAGGGAATGTTCACATTCAAAAACATGTCTATAGAATTCTCTGTGGATGAGTGGGCCCATCTGGACACTGCTCAGCAGAATTTGTATCGGGATGTCATGTTAGAGACCTACAGAAACCTGGTCTTCCTAGGTGAGGATAACTTAAATACAGAGGTCCTGGTCTACACTAGGCAATTGGTATTCTCTCTTTCTAGAATGTTTTTATTCAGTTTCTTTGTTGACTGTGTGAGTATCAGGTTCTTGTTTCTAAGGAAAACTTAAGGATGTCTTGGTATAGAAAAGAAAATATTGGAGATGTTTTATTTTTGCATTAATCTTACCCTTTTTGAGCTGATTTGTATCCTTCACTAGATTAATGATAATTTCAGAAATTTAGTAACATAGATTGCTACTCATACCTTTAAGTCTGATTTCTAGCACCAAATTTTATTTCAGTAGTATTGTATAATGAAGTTAAGAACTCTCCAACTTTAAATACTTTTTTAAGATTCTAAAGCAGAGGTTTTCAACCTGTGGGTTGTGACTCACAGGAACTGTATTAAAGGGTCACAGCATTAGGAAAGTTGAGCCACTGTTCTAAAGTTTCTGTAAGGAACTTCTATTTGTGGAATATTATTTCAGGATCTTCTAAAATGTTCTTTTCTTTACTTTAGCCAGGTACTAGATTACCAATTGAAGAATCCCATTTTCTTTTTTCCAATAAAACAGGGCTTGCTACCTCTAAGCCAGACTTCATCACCTGTCTGGAGCAAAGCAAAGAACCCTGGAACTTGAAGACACACCAGATAGTAGTCAAGCACACAGGTAGGTTGTACTGAATGAGGCAGATAACACTTGCCAGGGGTCTAAACTTAAAAAAGAAAACTACAGGGTGGCGCCTGTTGCTCTGTGAGTAGGGCGCCTGCCTCATATGCCAAGGGTGGCGGGTTCAAACCTGGCCCTGGCCAAACTGCAACAAAAAAATAGCTGGGCATTGTGGTAGGTGCCTATAGTCCCAGCTACTTGTAAGACTGAGGCAAGAGAATCGCCTAAGCCCAAGAGCTGGAGGTTGCTGTGAGATGGGATGCCACAGCACTCTACTGAGGGCCACAAAGTGAGACTCTGTCTCTAAAAAAAGAATAATAACAGAACGAAAGAAAGAAAACTACACAACAGGGCAGCGCCTGTGGTTCAGTGGGTGGGGCGCCAGCCCCATATACCCAGGGTGGCAGGTTCAAATCTGGCCCCGGCCAGGCTGCAACAGAAAATGGCCGGGCCTTGTGGCAGGTGCCTGTGGTCCCAGCTGCTCAGGAGGCTGAGCCAGGGGAGTCGCCTGGGCCTGGGAGCTGGAGGTTGCTGTGAACTGTGATGCTACAGCCCTCTACTGAGGGCAACAAAGTGAGCCTCTGTCCCCCACCCCCCAAAAAAAGAAAAGAAAAGAAAGAAAGAAAACTACATAATAAAACATGGTTAAGGAAGCTCAGCTTAATTGGATTTCTGGGAAGCCTGGGTTTCTTTCTCTTGTTCTTACATAAGGGCATCTCTCTTCTTGTTTTCATTATTATTTTATTTTTATTTCCTTATTGACACAGAGTCTCACTCTCTTGCCTCACACTAGAGTGCCATGGCATCAGCCTTGCACAGAGCAACCTCAAGCTACTGGGTTCAAGTGATTTTTCTGTCTCAGCCTCCCAAATATCCAGGACTACAGGTTTTTCCATATTGACAGGCAAATGGTTTTTCTATTTTTTAGTCGGGGGGGGGGGGTCTCACACTTCCTCAGGCTGGTCTCAAACTTGTGAACTGAAGCAGTCCTTCCACAGTGGCTTCCCAGAGTGCTAGGTTTACAGTTGTGAGTCACTATGCCTGTTCTTGGTCTTAATTTTCAGAAGGACTTTACTTTTCAGTGATATTACTTCTAGGTTACAGTGAGAATAAAAGAACTTTCTTTGGCTTACATGTGACTGCAGAAGTCACTGCTCTTCCATTGCCTTCTCTCTTTTTTTTTTTTTTTTTTTTTTGAGACCGCGCCTCCAGCGGTTACCCGTGGGGGCGTGCTGTTGCATCACAGCTCACAGCAACCTCCAACTCCTGGTCTCAAGCGATTCTCCTGCCTCTGCCTCCCAAGTAGCTGAAACTACAGGCGCCCACCACAGTGTCCGGCTATTTTTTGGTTGCAGTTGTCATTGTTGTTTTGTGGGCCAGGCTGGATTCGAACCTGCCAGCTCAGGTGTATGTGGCTGGCATGTTAGCCACTTAGGCCACAGGTGCCAAGCCTCTTCCGGTGATTTTAAGGGCATAAAATATCTATGTATTTTTGAGTATTTCTGTGAAATTTTTTTTAGTATTCTTTAGGCTGGGTGTATTGGCTCACACCTGTAATCCTTGCACTCTGGGACCAATTGTTTGAGCTCAGGAGTGTGAGACCAGGGTAAACAAGAGTGAGACCCAGTCTACAAAAAATAGAAAAATTAGCTAGGCATTATAATGGTTCCCTGTTGTACCACCTACTTGGGGTTTGGGGATGAGGCTGGAGAATGGCTTGAACCTAGGAGTCTGAGGTTGCTGTAAGTTAGACTGATCCTATGACATTCTAGCCTAGGCAACAGAAAGAAACGGGGACTGAATAAAAGTTTGTTTTTCTTTAGCATAATATTCAAAATATGTGAGTGAAGGTGTGATATTAGTATTTGGTTCCATAATCCCATGAACACCACAAATAGTTGTATGTTTTCTGTTTTATACTTTTTTATTGCTATGAAGGTTTCAAATAAAATTCTGCAGAAATTATAGTCAGTAATTTTATCAGAACACTAAGAATCTCCCCAAATGTAAAAAAGCTAATGTTATTTAACTTCAAAATTTTGTTTTATATGTACTGTGATAAATAATTTAATTTGTATATGCTCTAATTTGTCAGCTTTAACATAGTTAAAAGTATCTAATCCCTACAATTTTGTTTTGTTTTGTTTTTCTGAGACAAAATCATGTGCCATGGACTTAAAGTTCACAGCAACTATTGGGCTCAAGCAATCCTCTTGTCTCAACCTCCTGAGTAGCTGAGAATACAGGCCCACTCAACTACATTTGGCTTGTTTTGCAATTTTTAGTAGAATTGGTGTCTCTCTTTTGCTCAGGCTTGTCTTGACCTCCTGAGCTCAAGCTTTCTACCCAGTTGGGCCTCCCTGAGTGTTAGGATTAGAGGTATAAGCCCGTGCTTCCAGCAGCTACATTTCTTAAATATACTATGTCATTCAGGGGTTTAGAGTATTCCTGAGGATATATTAATGTCTCTGTTATTACAAAATAATCTTCTTTTAGTAAAGACAAGGTCCCACTGTTGCTTAGCCTGGTCTCAAAGTTTTGTGGTCCAGCTATCCTCCTGCCTCAGCCTCCCAAGGTAGTAGGATTGCAGGCATGAGCCACTTCACCCAGCCATGTCTTGCCTTTTATGAATAATGCTGTGCTGGAAGTGAGTGAGAACATGAATCTTCCCTGTCCTGCAGAGCATATTTTGGATATATACCCAGATGTGAGATTGCTGGATCAAATAATAACTTTAGTTTTCTAAGAAAGCTTAATGCATTTTATTTTATTTTATTTTATTTTATTTTATTTTATTTTATTTTATTTTATTTTATTTTATTTTATTTTATTTTATTTATTTTATGAGATAGAGTCTCACTTGTCACCGTTGGTAGAGTACTGTAGCATCACAGCTCACAGCAACCTTAAACTCTTGGGTTTAAGTGATTCTCTTGCCTCAGCCCCCCAAGTAGCTGGGACTATAGGCATCTGCCACAATGCCCTGCTATTTTTTTCTTGTAGTTGTCATTGTTGTTTTGGTAGGCCTGGGCTGGGTTCAAACCCACCAGCTCTAGTGTATATGGCTGGCGCTCTAGCCACTGATCTACAGGCACCAAGCTCCTTAATGCATTTTAATACTGCCTGCAACATTTTTACTCACCAACATTTCAAAAAGTTTCTAATTTCTCTATATCTTTGACAAACTTTTTTTTAGTTTCATTGTATGATGTAATATTTCATTCTGATTTTGCTTTGCATTTCTCCAACAATTAGTACTTTAGGCATCCTTTGAAATGCTTGTTGGCCATTTATATTTCTTTGAAAAGTGTCAGTGAGCTCTTGCAATCCACATGGTTCTACCCCAAAGAGTGTTATAATTACAGACATTAGCCATGGTCCCCACCTCTTTTTAATTTTTTAAAGTAGGTCACCTTGTCTCAAAGGTGGGTCTACACGAGCATGCCACAACACCTGGTTATTTTTAGTTTTTTATTTTTTATTATTTTCTTATTAAATCATAGCTGTGTACATTAATGCAATTATGTGGTACAATGTTCTAGCTTTATATACCATTTGAAATATTTTCCTCAAACTGGTTAACATAGCCTTCACCGCATTTTCTTAATTATTATATTCAGACATTTATACTCTACACTTAGTAAATTTAAAGTGTATCCTTGTAAAATGCACCGTAGGTGTGGTCTCACCAATTACCCTTCCTCTACCCAGCTTCCCTCCTCTTACCCCCTGCCTCTCTTCTTTCCCCTTCTTCTTGGGCTATAGTTGGGTTATAACTTTCATATGAAAGCTATAAATTGGTATCATAGTAGGGCTGAGTACATTGGATACTTTCTTACATTCTTTTTTTTTCTTATATTTTATAGAGACAGAGCCTCACTTTATTATCCTTGGTAGAGTGCTATTGTGTCACAGCTCACAGCAGCTCCAACTCCTGGGCTTAGGCGATTCCCTTGCCTCAGCCTCCCAAGAAGCTAGGACTATAGTTGCCTACCAGAAGGTCCAGCTATTTTTTTATCGCAGTTTGGCCAAGGCTGGGTTTGAACCTGCCACCCTGAGTATATGGGGCTGGTGCCCTACCCACTGAGCCACAGGTGCTGCCCTTTTCTTCCATTCTTGAGATACTTTGCTAAGAAGAATATGTTCCAGCTCCATCCATGTAAACATGAAAGAAGTAAAGTTTTCATCTTTTTTAAGGCTACATAATAATCCATGGTGTACATATACCACAGTTTATTAATCCATTCATGGGTCGATGGACACTTGGGATTCTTCCATTACTTAGCAATAATGAATTGGGCTGCAATAAACATTCTGGTGCAAATATCTTTGTTACAAAATGATCTTTGGTCTTCTGGATGTATACCTAGTAGAGGAATTGAAGGAGTGAATGGCAGGTCTATTTTTAGATTCCTAAGTGATCTCCAAACATCTTTCCCACAGGAATGTATTAGTTTGCATTCCCACCAGCAGTGCAGAAGTGTTCCCTTTTCTCCACATCCACGCCAACATCTCTGGTTTTGGAATTTTGTGATGTGGGCTAATCTTACTGGGGTTAGATGATATCTCAAAGTGGTTTGATTTGCATTTCTCTGATGATTAAGGATGATGAGCATTTTTTCATGTGTCTGTAAGCCCTGCACCTGTCTTCTTCAGTGAAGTTTCTCTTCAAGTCCCTTTCCCACCCTGAGATGGGATCACTTGTTCTTTTCTTGCTAATACGTTTGAGTTCTCTGTGGATTCTTGTTATTAAACCTTTGTCAGAGACATAACCTGAAAATATCTTCTCCCATTGTGAGGGCTATCTGCTTGCTTTACTTACTGTGTTTTTCCCTGTGCAGAAGCTTTTTAGTTTGATCAGATGCCAAGTAATGTATTTTTAGTGCTGCTTTGATTTCTCAGGGGTCTTCCTCATAAAATATTCGCCGAGGCTGATTTCTTCCAGTGTTTTCCCTGCACTTTCTTCTAGTATTTTTATAGTTTCATGTCTTAAGTTTAAATCTTTAATCCAGTGAAAGTCTACCTTAGTTAATGGTGAAAGATGTGTGTCCAGTTTCAGTCTTCTACAGATTGCCAGCCAGTTCACCCAGCACCATTCGTTAAATAGGGAATCTTTTCCCCACTGAATGTTTTTAATTGGCTTATCAAAGATCAAATAATGGTAAATAGCTGGGTTCAACTCTTGATTCTCTATTATGTTCCAGGCATCTACCTCTCTGTTTTTGTGCCAGTACCACTTTGATCACTATCGATTTATTGTATAATCTGAGGTCTGATAGCGTAATTCCTCTTGCTTTGTTTTTATTTCTGAATATCTTGGCTATTTGACATTTTTTCTGATTTTATATAAAATGAAGTATTATTTTTTCAAGATCTTTAAAATATGACAGTGGAGCTTTAATAGGGATTGCATTGAAATTGTATATTGCTTTGGGTAGTATGGACATTTTAAGAATGTTGATTCTTCCCAGCCATGAGCATGGTGTGTCTTTCTATTTGTTAACATCTTCAGCTATTTCTTTTCTCTGGGTTTCATAGTTCTCTTTGTAGACATCTTTCACGTCCTTTCTTAGGTAAACTCCCAAATAGTTCATCTTCTTTGGCACTACTGTGAATGGAATAGAGTCCTTGACTGTTTTTTCAGCTTGACTATTTGTTGGTATATATAAAGACTACAGATTTATGAGTGTTGATTTTGTAACCTGAGACACTGCTGTATTCCTTGATCACTTCTAAGAGTTTTGTAGTAGAATCCCTGCTGTTTTCCAGATATACAATCATATCATCTGCAAAGAGTGAAAGTTTGATCTCTTCTGACTCTATATGGATACCCTTGATCACCTTTTCTTGCCTAATTGTCTAAGACTTCCACTACAATGTTAAAAAGCAGTGGAGACAATAGGCGACTTTGCCTGGTTCCTGATCTGAGTGGAAATGATTTCAGTTTAACTCCATTCAATACAATATTGGCTGTGGGTTTGCTGTAGATGGCCTCTATCAGTTTAAGAAATGTCTCTTCTATTCCAATTTTCTTAAGTGTTCTGATGATGGATGGATGCTAAATATTATCAAAAGCTTTTTCTGCGTCAATTGAGAGAATCATATTGTTTTTTAAATTTGTTTATGTGATAAATTATATTTATAGGTTTACGTATATTGAACCAGCCTTGAGACACTGGGATAAAACCCACTTAGTCATGATGAATAATTTGTTTGATGTGTTGCTGGATTCTGTTTATTAGGATCTTGATGAATATTTTTGCATCAATATTCATTAGTGATATTGGTCTATAATTTTCTTTTCTTGTTGGGTCTTTTCTTGGTTTCAAGATCAGGGTGATGTTAGCTTCGTAGAATATTTTGGGTAGTATTCCTTCTTTTTCTATATTTTGGAAAAGGTTGAATAATATAAGTACTAGTTCCTCTTTAAAGGTTTGGTAGAATTCTGATGTGAAGCTATCTGGTCCTGGGCTTTTCTTTTTAGGGAGATTTTGTATAGTTGATGCTATTTTAGAACTTGATACAGACCTGTTCAACATTTCCACTTGATTCTGGCTAAGTCTTAGAAGGTGGCATGCTTCCAAGTATTGGTCAGTTTCCTTCAGATTTTTGTATTTCTGAGAATAAAGTTTCTTGTAATGTTCATTAAGGATTTTTTGAATTTCTGAGGAGTCTGTTATTTCATCATTACCATTTCTGATTGATGAAATTAGAGATTTTACTCTTTTTTTCTGGTTAGGTTAGCCAAAGGTTTATCTATTTTATTGACCTTTTTAAAAAACCAACTTTTTGATTTATTGATCTGTTGTATAATTCTTTTTTTTTCAATTTTCATTTGTAATTCTGCTCTAATTTTGGTTATTTCCTTTCTTCTGCTGGGTTAGGGGTTGGAATGTTCTTCCTTTTCCAGTTGTTTGAAATGTCCCATTAAGTTGTTAACTTCTTCTCTTTCCATTCTCTTGAGGAAGGCTTCTGCCCATGATTATTTTACACCATTTGGCTAGATGAGCAGATAAGGTGAAATTGGGTTGGGGGCTCATGGAGTAGGGATTAACCAGCCCTTTGCCTAAGAACTGGGACTGGCGTCTATACCTTTTCCTCTAGAGCTTTGCAAAGGACCCGTACAGTGCTATGGCCTAAGACATTGGGGACCTGCTTGGTGTGGTGGGACTAAGTGGTTCTGTCTTGTTTTCAGCTGGTCTCTGTCCAATCCTAGTGAATCAGTAACTCTGGGTTGAAGTCTCAGCTGTGGAGAAATACCAGCAACTAAGTCACCCTGGCTCCTCCCCCCCCCCATGGGAAACAACTGAAAAAAAAAAAAATCAAATCTTCCCCAAACCACACACCCATGGTACCATTTTGGATAGTTCTTGGGTGATTGGCCCAGGTCAAGAGTTCCAAATTGATTGTCTCACACAGTCTCAAGTGGGAAAGTTCAAAAGGTTTTGAGAAACTAGATACCAGGGGTCTTCTGGTAGCTTGAGTATGACTAGCTCCGGTGCTCCATGGAGTCAGAAGGATGAATTAGTCAGCAAATGAATTAGTCCAGGAAGTTTGATGCCTCCTTTCCCACCTTACACTTCTGTCACACCCAGTCACTGGTAACCCCACAGGGCTGTGACCCAGTTCCCTCCAATGAACAGATTCTCTAGGGGTTTGCACCTGTCTCTCAGAGGGAGACCTATGTCTCCTATGCCAGACCACAGCACTGTGCCACCAGCCAGCAGGAGGACCTGAAGCCTGAGAACCTCAGTTGCTTAATGGAAGCTGGGGCAATTTACTCAGTTCTAGCTCCACTCCAGATTGATGTTGCTGCCACTTTTATTCTCATAGAATTAGTGTTTCTATCCCAGCTATATTTCCCTGTGAGCCAGGCTATGTTTGAGTTCACAGAAACTGTGGCTCAGCCCCACCCTGTGCTGCTGCCATTGTGCCAATTCTCACAGAGCTGGCTTCTCTGTCGCTGCTGCACTCTGTGTTGGGGCAGAATGTGGTTAGAGTTCACACTCAGTTCTCAGTGTCTGTTTCTCCCTGGGCTGGTACTATTTCCCTGCCTGCTTTTGTCTCAGCTATGTTCCCTTGAGGGCCAGGTGATTCTTAGGCTCACTAAAGCAGTACTTCTGACTCAGCTCCGCCCTGGGAGTATGCTGTCTCTGTGCACACCGCACCCCATCCAGGAAGGTACTGCCTCAGCCATACCCTTTACTCAGGGACCTGTGTTTCCATCCCAGATCTGTTCCACCAGTGGCTGCCACCAGTTGCCAAGAGAGTCAGGGAGTGTCTTTCCAAAATATACCCAGGGGTGTGGGCCCTATTTTTCCCACTGCTGCTGCTGCTCTGTGCCACAGGGCACCATTTCTCTCTCAGTCCACAGTCCTCTCTTTACCACTGTATCACAGAATCAGCACAGACCTGCAACAGCCCATGCCTTGTCTGCACCTCTTGAGAAAATGCCCCAGAATCTGGACTCGATGGGGGACAGAATTTCGGGTGAGCATGGAGGGGAGTTCTTAGAGTTCAGGATTGCAGGTAGAGAATATATAGTTTTATGGCTGGCAGGAGAATGCCACTAGTGTTAGTGGGTTCTCTCTGGGGAAGAAGTTCAAGTTTTTAGAGAATCTCTCTCATGGGATAAAATTGAAGGATAGCAGAACTCTGCTTGCTTGTTTGTAGAAAATATACTGCAAGCCATTCTCATGGGGGAGGGGACTCCCATCCACTTGGTGATGGATTTTGTACCTATTATTTATTTCCTTGGGGTCACAGCTCACATTCTTCAACCTCTCTCGGCTCAGCTCCAAACCATCAGTTTACTTGCTAAACTTCTGTCCTCTAACTCTCCTTTTGAATGGGAGCCTCTGTGGAAAGCTGGCTCCAGTCAGCCTGCTTGCCTCCACACCCCTGGCTACTTTTAGAGATGGAGTCTCACTCTATACTCAGGTTGGTCTTGAACAGCTGAGCTCGAACAATCCCTATGCCTTGGCCTCCCAGAGTGCTAGGATTACAGGCATAAGCCACCATGCCCAGCCTGGGGTTTTACTCTTTCTCCAGTTGATCTGAAGCACCTGTGCTCAAGTAATCCATTCACCTCAGTCTCCCAGACTTCTAGGATTACAAACACGACTTAATGCATCCAGGCTCTATGTTGTCTCTACAACTTCTGCTCAACTGCTGTGCTGAAAATTCTTACTTGGTTTTTAGAATTCTCCAAAATACTGTGTATACTGTTTTATTCATTTGCCACCTGAAGACCAACACGGACCCCACTTCAGGTATAAATCAGATGGTGATTTATTACACCTACACAGGTGGGTTGCTGCCCAGAAGGGCAAGTGGCCCTGAAGATAAAAGCAGGCTGCCATGTCTTTTATACCATTTTTGTTGCCATGTAAGAAAGCAAAAACAAAAGCAGAACATGGCAGTTAGTTAGCTCAGGTGGTAGCTCAGGGCAGGGTTACAGTCAGGGGAGCTGGTTGGCTTGGGGGTTACATCCTGGCAGCTGACATGAGAACAAACTTGGCTTGGAAAATTTTGCTTGAGTAAGCTTTCCACCATTGTTTAGCCATTGCTAGCGGGTTGGGGTAAGTTCTTCCATTGTTTTACCTGTGGCTAGTTTTTTTGGAACTCAGGGAACTTCCTTGTTCTGAAACCTGTTCTCAGAATTAACCAGGGGGAACATGCAGGGGACTAAGGCTGAAATAGGCTAAGACAAACCTGGTTCTTTTAGGGGGCTGCCCTTTATCACAATACATGGAACATTTATTTATTTTTTAGACAATTGGTACCTTTGCACTGTATTGTCCCATCTTCCTAATATTCATGGCATAATTTTGCAGATAAAAGTGTAATGTATTTTGGATTAAAGATGGCAGCTGACTAACAGTTTCCCTGCTACTGGGCACGGGGAATCTGGGGAGACAAGACTCCAGACATCTCTGGCTGGTGGGATCTGCCTATGATCATCCCTTTGAGGATACAGGGAGCCAGCAAGGGACTTCTGGACCCCAGGAGGAAGACAAAAACAGTGGAAAATGGGCAAGGGGCTGCATGTGTTCGATCGACCTAATCACACCGGCAACCGTGAGTACAAGCAGCACTGAGACTGCAAACTGGAAAGGCCTTACCTGTGAACTGTTTTGGTGTTCTTGGACTTGGCACTCAGTTGAGCTGCCTTGGGGAGAACTTGAGCAGAAGTGTGGAGAACGTTGGGCATTGTCTGGGGCCCCAAAAGGAGCTACTGAGCTGGGCTCAGTGAAAGCCATTGTGTGAAAAAACTGTTCCAGCAAGCCCCGCCCTCAGGGTTCCAGAGCAAGGAATGGGCGGGACAAAGTAACCTAGTGACTGAGCAGCTTAAGGCGGGGACTGAACTGCCTCACAGCCCTAATCCTTAGGGGCAGAGTGAGACAGTCTTGGCACACTGGAGCCTTGGGCTGTTGCCTTGGGTAGAGTGCCCTGACGTCACAGCTCATAGCAACCTCAAACTCCTGGGCTTGGC
>CAUYPK010042126.1:0-14071 GCA_963574355.1 Loris lydekkerianus | reverse complement strand
GCCCAAGAGCCCATCGATCCACGAATGGATTAATAAATTGTGGTATATGTACACCATGGAATATTATGCAGCCTTAAAGAAAGATGGAGACTTTACCTCTTTCATGTTTACATGGATGGAGCTGGAACATATTCTTCTTAGTAAAGTATTTCAAGAATGAAAGAAAAAGTATCCAATGTACTCAGCCCTACTATGAAACTAATTTATGGCTTTTATATGAAAACTATAACCCAGTTATAACCTAAGAATATGGGGAAGAGGAAGAGGGAGGGGAGGGAGGGAGTAGGATGGGCAGAGGGAGGGTGATTGGTGGGATTACACCTGCAGTGCATCTTACAAGGGTACATGTAAAACTTAGTAAATGTAGAATCTAAATGTCTTAACACAATAACTAAGAAAATTCCAGGAAGGCTATGTTAATCAGTGTGATGGTAATGTGTCAAACGGTCTATAAAACTAGTGTATGATGCCCCATGATCGCATAATGTACATAGCTATGATTTGATTTAAAAAAAAAAAAAAAGGAACAACATGTAGTTTTCTCTTAAGATTTAATGTCAACCTAGTATTTTTCTTTATTGGCAAATTTTGGCATTTATCTAAGGTCCCTATTCATCATCACTACAAAGAAGATTCCAGAGAGAAATATTTCAGAAAGCAGCAAAAAAAAAAAAAAAATCATATACAATTTTATCACAAACTACAAATATAATCCCAATCATTAATGTCAAATTGTGGTAAGCCATCTTGTGCCATATTGTAGAATTGATATTGTTATGTAAAATAAGCCTACGCATACAGGTAACATGAGCTAACAGTCTTATTTTCTATTCACTTAAACTCCCAAACTTAATTTAGAGGTTTAATTAGGTCATATTTGTATGATCTGTGAAGAAAGAAAAAAAAAATGCAAACATATTGACTTAAAATACTTGGGGGAGTAAACAAGTAAAGAAAGTGAGCCTTAGCCAAGCTACTTATGAAAATAGAAGCAGGGGAAAATTGAGAAAGAAATTCCCTGGTCCACTTCTGTAAGAGTAAACATCTAGACCACTTAGTAGTTTTTCATTCTGTGGAGATTACGGAAGTCTAAATAATTCAGATAAAGAGAGCATATTTTTACAACTAAATTAATACGTAATATTGAAATACTTAACATGATCCACTAGGCAATGTAGCAAGGATGCCTGGCCAAATCACTGAACACTGTACTGGATGACCTAATGATTATGATAAAAAAAAAAAAGAAAAAAGAAAAAGAAAAAAAGAATAAGAAAAAGAATGAATGAAGAAGAAACAATTACAAAAAATTAAATTTTCCTATGGACAAATTACATGATTGTTTATACACTCTTCGCAGACGACATGACTGTATATCTGGAAAACACTAGGGATTCTATTCAAAAACTGTTAGAATGATCAATGAATGCAGCAGCGTCTCAGGTTACAAAATTAACATTCATAAATCGGGAGCCTTTATATATACCAACAATAGTCAAGTTAAAAAAACAGTTAAGGACTCTATTCTGTTCATGGTATTCCCATTTTTAAGTAAAATGCTTAGTTCTGATAAGATATAAGATGTCTACTCTAAGTCACACAAAAAATCAGAATATTAACAATTTATAATTCCTGATTTTCTTGGGGCTATGTACACAGTTTGTAAATGTAAGATTCTCACAATTTATTCTAATATTTATAACAAGTCATTTTCTTACCATCGAAATTATCAATAAGATATAATTTAACAATCTCAACTAAAGATACTTTAAGAATTTAAAGACATTATTGACACGGGACCACAGCAGAGCAAGTGCACAGTCCTTATGCAGCTGCAGTTCTTCCCTGGGGCGGGGGCACAGGTGCAGGTGACTGAAGTTGTGCTGGTTTCTGCACAGCTGGAGAATTGTCTTACACTTTGCCAGGGTTTAAATCTGTCTCCCCCAAAAGCAGGTCCAATAAACTCAACCTCTATTGCAACGGCTTGGAGAGTTGGCACCTAATGAAACGTGATTAGGCCATGAAGGATCTACGTCCGTGAAGGGACTGGTGTCATTATCTTGGCAGTCAGTGGGTTATCGTGGGAGTTTGTTGTTTATAAAAGGATGATTTGACCCTGTTCTGTCTCCTGCCCTTTCTTTGCGTTTCTGCCATTGTGTGACACTGACAGAAGCCTCCTTCCCCTGGAGGCTGACCGCTCATTCTGGGATTGTCCAGCTTCCAGAACTGTAAAAAATAAATTTCTGTTCGTTATAAATTACTCCCTCTTAGGCATTTTGTAATAGCAGCTGAAGCTGGACCAACACACAGTCTTCACATATTTTATCATGATGTTTATGTATATTTTTCTTCCCTCTCAATTCAGAAAAAGTTCATATGTCTAAATATTTTTTTTTTAATTCTACTTACTAAACATAGTATTATGTATAGAGAGGATGATGCTTAAGCTCTATTTAAATTAAATTCAAATTAAACTGCTTGCCTTTAAAATACAGACTTTTTAAAAAAGGTAACTGCAATTATTTATATGTTACCTTTCTATCACCATAAGCATATACACACGCACACGCACACGCACACGCATGCACATGCATACACCTTGCACCAGCTCTGCATACATGTATCACACTGGTTCCATTTGAATTCTACTACTGAAACTCAGCTGGTTCTGCCTTAAAGAAGGAAATACACCCTGAGTTCCTGGACAGATTCTATGTGCCCACCTGGCAACTTTGCACCCTTCTTCAGCCTTCCTGCAGCACTTTAGGTTTACTAAGTGCTTTATAATAATTTTTATTCTCTTGGATATCATACATTTGATGCATGACCATATTTCAAATGTCCTTAATTCCCTCTCACACACTTCTGTACGTCACTACAGAGGAGAAATTGGGATCGAGTGGGATAGCCTTCCACAGTATTAGTTTCAGTTTATTCAGAGTTTTAATATGCCAGCCAAGTGGGAAACTTTGAAATAAGCAGCATCTTGTGTATTAAATCACCATTGCTTTCCTATAGTTCAGATTTATTTCTTACTCTTGTGCAACTGGCGATCCTTCTCCAGGGTATATACTCAGTTTTCTAAAGCTAACTGTCTACTGAGGCATAGTTGTCAGTAAAGGACTGAAGATTTTTGAGCATCTATGCCATTTTCTCTCTCTCTCTCTCTCTCTCTCTCTCTTTTTTTTTTTTTTTTGCAGTTTTTGGCTAGGGCTGGGTTTGAACCCACCACCTCAGGCATATGGGGCCAGCGCCTTACTCCTTTGAGCCACAGGTGCCAACCTCTCTCTCTCTCTTTTTTTTATACCACATTACAGACTCTTGAAATAACTATATTTCATCTTCAACTTAAAAAAAAGAAGTATAAAAACCTAGGTGTATAAACTTCACGTATAAATTTTGCTGGGCTCTCTGTAGGTACACTGTTTCAGAAATGTATCAGTTGTGAATCAAATGCCTTTAGCAATTTTTAGCTTCATTTGATTATATATACCCAGATTCCACGTCCAAACATCTCAAGAATTTGGAAGCAGTAGGTGACACAATATTACAAACTGAAACTGCAAATCAATAACTAGTATTGATCATTGTCTGTACAAAATAACAGTACTTAGCATTATTCTCAATCATGATTTCCTCGGTGCTAACTCCCTTATTACCAACACATTGATTCATCTACTTCTCAGTTCTATTCTTTATTTTAGATTTCTTTCTCTATTACTATGCTCCTTTAAATCCCCCAAATCATTTAATATCCGATACAGGAATGTCTCACTTCATGAACCTGCCCCAACTATTTTAATCCCATGGATATTATTTTCAGAAGTGTACAATGAAATAATAGTGAAAAGGATTGAATTTGAGTCCTGGCTTAAGTGTAACCCTAGGCACACAATTTATTTCACTTAACTTCAGTTTACTCATTAATAGAAGCATTTACAAACTATACCTATTTCTGACATTATTCTAAAATTAAACGATCAAAGAAAAAGTAATCATCAGAAATTATAGCACTCAAATTACTTTAAAATTTCCACATGTTACTTCCACATTTGGAGTCTAGCCTATCACCCAGCACTTACATAACATGTTGTGTTTAGTTTGTTTTAACTTCCAGAATAGATTGCAAAATTTGCAAGACCTAAAACCATCTGCAGTAATTTTATTGTACGCACAGGGGTATAGTATCGTGCTGACCACACACCTGGGTCAATAACATTTGATTTTAGATGGAATGCTAGAATACTCTTGATGAGAAACCATATGTCAAATGCGCTCTATTAACTTTTGATTGCTTCTTTACATTGCTAAGGAGGAGAAATAGAAATTGAGTGGGGCACCCTTGTTCATCTCGTATTCATTTAGCCGGATGACTAAATAGGTAGATTAACAAATGAATTTAACTTGATGCGTCTCATTTGTCATGTCATTATCTCTCCAGAAATGATGAAGGCATCTGTGTTACTTGTTAAAGAGTTTCTTTCTTGAACAAAACGTGGGAGGTAAGTAAACACAAGCATAAATCATATGACTTTTTTTACGACGGGAATTAAATAGTGCTTTAGATTAAAAGTCACTGGAAAGGAAATCAGGGAGAAAAACTGGAGCTGAATAGGGGTTAGACAATCAAGGAAAGTGGAGAATTGGAAAGTGGCCTACCCAAGACAACTCCAAGTTCCTGCTCCACGGAGGGGGATTGGGAAGCTGTGGAGAGATTATGGCTTCAGTGACCTTTTCATTCTACTTAGAGGTGAAACTCTCAAATTGCAAGTTTCCTCATCCACAGAATGAGACGCAAGAAACTCGAGATCATAAAAGTAGAAAATAATTTTTAACAGTTATTAATTTTATCAAAAATCCACCTCTGATTGATTCTCTAAATCTGTTGAATCCCCTCTAAACCACTAAGTAGTTTCAGAAGACTAAATTACACTAGTCAATTTAGACTAGGTAATCAGCTCACATAGTCAAGCAGATACTCAGGACCTTGGCTTTTTCTAAACGATTAACTAAAAACTAAACTTTTTATCTCCTATGTATATGGCATGCCTTCTTAAAAGCATTCTTTAGCACTAAATAAACTATGCAGTCATCTGTGGAAATTTCATGTAATCGTTTCTTTTAAATTTCCATAGAATGATTAGGCGAGACCCTTTACAAAAATTAAGTCAAAATAGGTCATAGACCTAAAGATAGAGCCCCAAACTATAAAACTTCTAAAAGATAACATAGGAAAAGCTAGATGACCTTGGGTTTGACAATGACTTCTTAGGTAAAGCATAAAACGTCAAAAGCAGGCACCATCTGGGAAAGGAATAATTGGTAAGTTAAATGTCACTAAAATTTAAACTTCTGCCCTACTAAAGACATTGTCTATCACAGAATGGCAAAACAAGCTATAGACCACAATGAAATATTTGCAAAACACATATCTGTTAAAAGACTTAGATCTGAAATATTCGAAGAAGTCAAAACTCAGCACCAAGAGAACCACCTGATTAAAAAATAGGCAAAAGATCTGAATGGACAATTCACAAAAGAAGATATTCAGATGGGAAATAGGAGGATGAAAAGAAGCTCCACATTGCATGTCCTTAGAGAACTGAAAATTAAAACAAAAACAGGACACCACTACTTACATATTAGACAATGGGAAGGCCGTCCTTGCTTCCCTGTTCCCAGGCACTGTCAGTTTGAAGTCCAGAGTGACATTTGGGGGTATCCTTTTCTGAGTAAGGACACTTAAACCACCAAAGGCAATGTGGGTTACCATGAAGGCAGACGGTCTGGTGTCTGCCAGTCAGACTGACTGCAAGCAGCGAGCAGCCTGGCAAAGTCTCACTTGATCTAAACAAGCAGAGAAGCCGTGGTGTGGGGAGCTGGTCTGAACGGAATAACTGAAAGGAGAATTTGCTCCTCCATCAACCCCTAGTTTATACAACCAAGGCCCTCAAATAAAGAGGCCAGATCCCCTTAGGGAAAAACAAAACTAAACGAAAATACAGTTATACAGGAAAACAAATTTATACCTGTAAAGCATCCTCTTTGCCCTTTTGCTAAGAGTCCCACAGCTATTTACCTGTTTACCATGATGATAACTATGGGTGAGTGAAAATAATACGACATTGAGGATTTGCAGGTACTGGTTCTCAACTGACAGTACTTCTTGTGTCGACCAGAGTAGGAAATCATGGAGTTGAGATGACTGGCAGAGTCTTTGCTTGAGTCCATCCCACAGTGGGAACACTCTCGGATAATTTTCCTGGTGCCATAATGGGCAGAGCATGTGAACAGCAACCTGCAGAACCCCCACGTGGGCCTGACCGTGGAGAGAGAACTAGGGCAGAGACCTGCCAGACAGAGAGTAAAGGAAAGCAACGCCTCCCTCATGCAGGGACTGCAGAGATCATCACCACCAGCAAGAACTTCAAAGGCCCAAGGTTGGTGATTCCATTCCACTTGCCTATTTCTGCCTCAGTAGAAAACAGATGGATATTGGAAAATAAAAGCAAATGATTGAAAATGTAATCAGGTGGTGACTTGTGTTACAGCTGCTGTTCCAGATGTGGCTTCTTTGCTGGAGGAAATTAACATATCCCCCTGAATCTGGTACATACCTATTAATCTGGTGAATATTGTTTTATCTGTATAGAAAGCAAACTTGCAGGCCAAATCTAGCCCGTGGCCTGTTTTTGAACCTGTCTTGAGCTAAGAAAGGATCTTGCATCTCTAAAGAGTCAAAACAAACAAACAAAGAAAATGTGACAGTGCCTACATGGGTGCTGTGTTATTTAAATGCCTATCACTTTACAGAAAGAAAAGTTTGCTGACCCCTTGTGGCCCATCAGAGAAAATAGCTGTTTCTGCTTGGGACTTTGTGAGCAAGTTTGACTAAAAAGGGGCCCGGACTAAATACAAACCATGGAAAGTAATTTTTGACTGCTTACAGAAATCTTCAGAGGCATTTACCTCCCAGAGGCATTTATCTTCATTTCCAGGGGTTGCTGAGACCTGGGCTTGGGGACATCATTGGGTTGCCGAGCTGGAGACTTTGGTGTCCTCTTTACCCTGGAGAGATCTATTTATATTCCAAAGACTTAGAAGGAGAACTCCTTCCTTCAGAAGGAGACAAAGTTTTCTTCCTCCTCTCCAGAGGGGAGCTGGCCAGCAGCTACATAAGCGCCTGGACTCAAGTTTGCAGGTTTCCTGCCTATGATATAAACTCTGTGCGTGCAGGACAGCTCCAGGCTTCCATCACGCTGCCCAGGCCTGAGAATTTGGGCACAGTGCAACCATGAAATTGTTTGCTGAAAAATAAATCATGATTGATCCACCCTGTGCTAGAGACCTTATGGATGCATTCAGAATAAAATTAATAATTATTAATAAAAAGTTAAGACTCTTGCTTTATACCTGTAAGCAAATATTTGCTTTAAACTGGCAAAGCCAGCAATATACCTGCACTGTCCTGCAGGAATTTCTCAAATCTTCATTCCTCTACCAGAATCTAGAGGAAACTCTTAGAGATTTATTTCTTCCCAGGATATTACATGGGTGTATTATATTAATGATATACTGATTCTATCTCTTTTCTAGGGCTCCCATAAGGAAGTATCACAGACAGGATGGCTTAAACAACAAAAATGTATTTTTCACGAGTCTGGAGGCAGTCTGAGCTAAAGGTGTTGGCAGGGCTGATTCCTTGGGAAGCCTCTCCCTGTGTCTTATGCTTTTCCCTCTGTAACGGTCTACGTTCAAAGTTCTTCCTCTATAAAGACACTAGTCGTGTCTGATTAGAGCCCCTTCTACCTAATGCCTTCATTTTAATTCACTTATGTCTTTAAAGGTCTTATCTCCCAATATAGTCACATTCTGAGGTTCTGGGAATTAGGACATCAACATATGGGTTTGCAGGGTAGCACGATTCAGCCCATAACACAGACTCAAGCTGCTAATCAGGAAGTAGCAACTAACCCAGACACACTGGTAAGACGTGGTTCGGAGCGTAGGAAATTAGTCGCACAAAAATTTAGGTGCATGTCATCTTGGCAAAATTGCTAATGCCCCAGTGGTCCCAAGGTGAAAGGGCCAACTTGTGGAATATGGCTTCAAACAATAAGAAAGGTGAGGTGCATGTACATCTAATAAACTTCTTTGATGTCAAACTATACTTCATTGAGTTACCAAGGAACCTTAAAACATGCCAGTTTTGAGAGGAGCCCAGGAAAAGAGAAGGCTTTAAAATAGGTACAGGCTATGACTTGGACTGTGTGACTCAGTGGACATGACAGTGTTTATGGGCCAGGTCCAATGAAGTTTGGAGCTTGGAGCAGGTTGATAAGTGAATCACAGAGCAAACCCTTAGGATTTGGGAACGACGCTACATTGTCCTCTGTAGGTATCTGTGCATCCTTTGAGAAACAGCTTTTGGCTTGCTCCTGGGACTGAGTGGCTGAATGATTAAACTTGGGCCACCAACTTGCCGTGGGAGTTGAGCTTCTCACTATGAACGTGGTGTTGGCTGATCCAGCAGACCAGCACTCCGTCATTAAACAGAAGTGGGACACGTCCAGCTGGGCATAAGTCGGGGTTAAGGGAACAAGTTAACTGCCTGAGGAAGCAATCTGGATGCCTCTGACTCTGCTCCTCTGCATTACCATCTCT
This sequence comes from Loris lydekkerianus, assembly GCA_963574355.1. NCBI lineage: Eukaryota > Metazoa > Chordata > Mammalia > Primates > Lorisidae > Loris > Loris lydekkerianus. Next base: position 5,407 of record CAUYPK010042126.1, on the reverse strand, counting down.
CCCTCAGCGTACTGGCCTCATGAGAAGGTCTCTACAACCAGTTGCCTGGGAAGAAAACTCTTGGGTATGGTTTATAGACAATTATGTATGATATGCAGATACTACCCCAAAGAAAACAGTGGATGCACACTGCCCAGGCTGGGAGGGCCCCGAGGATAGTGATGAAGGGAAATCTCAATCTCCAGTAGATAGAAGTTCGAGAATTGGGTTGTTCATTTTGCCCAAAAGGAGAGATGCCTAGAGGTTCATGTCTATTATGAATCGTGAACATTTGCTTAAAGGGTTCACAAGAAGTTCAGGCACGAGAAAGGGAAATGGATAAAAAAGTGTGGCAAAGGAAGGAGACCAGACTTCTCAGAATGCTTGAAGAATATCAGACTATTCATTTCATTAGAATTCTTAACAAAGAATGATCTTAGCCAGGAAAGACCATGATCATCTGGTAGATAAGATAACCCGGCCTGTGGATGTCAGTTGGTCTCCTTCCGAGCTGCTTCTGCTGTTGCTTGGTATGCTCATGAGCAAAACATTCACAGAAGCAGGAATGGGAGGAAGCACTCGGGAAAGCCATTCTGTCCATAGTTACTGCTAAATGTAACATTAGCCCCTAGATGAGAACCAACACTAAGTACTTAACGTGTACACTGAACCCTGTGAGAATCAGCCAGCGATCTGAAGGCAGGTAGATGCATTGAACTATTTGTACCATGAAAGAAGAAGCAATATTATAAAAATATTTGAAAAGACTCTTTGAATATGGACTTGCCTTCCCTGCCTGCAGTGTTTCTGCCAAAGCCATCATTATAGATCCATAGAATGCCTTATCAAAATCACACTGACCATGGAACTCACTTCACCTCAAATGAAGTATAGCCATTGGCCTGGCAAGAATCCATTGGTCTGCCATGTTCCCCATCTCCTAGAGCCCTGGCTTGCTGGACAGTGGAATGGCATTTTGAAGACAAGTTACAGTCCCACCCCGGGCCAGGCCCTGCATACCTGGGTGGCAACTCCCTGCAGGGCTCTGGAAAAATATACTAGGACACAATGTATCAGGAACCAATACCATGTGCTGTTGCTCTTCGAGTACAGACTCCTGGATCTGAGAATGTAGGGGTGAAATGACAGGTGCCTTCTTTCATTATCTCCAGTGATCCACGGGCAAAATCCTTTCTTCCCACGTCTGCAATCTTAAGCTCTCTGGGCTAGAGGCTTGATTCTACAGAAAGAACTGCTTCCACTGGGGGCCAGCTGACCACTTTGGATTCCCGTATCCCTGAATCAACAAGCAGAGAAGGGCTTGCTTCGCTGGCTGGGGTGTTCAATCCAGAATATCAGTGAGAAATCAGGAGGCTGCTACATCACAGGGTGAGGAAAGGCGTGCCTGGAAGGTAGAGGGCACTTCAGGGTGCCTGTTAGAGCTCAGATTTTCTGTGATTGAAGTCCATGGAAAACTAACTACCCAGTTCAGGTAGAACCGTTCAGAAAAAAAAGATTGACAGCGCCCATCAGGCAAAAAGTGGTGACCAGTTGGGAGTTGCTGAGGGGAAGGAAAAAAGGAAGGTGGAGGTCATGTCAGTTACGATCCAATGACCTGCTATAGACTGCAATTGTTATTTATTCTTTATTTTTGAAATGAAACATGCATTTTTGCATATGAATACACACATTATGCACATTACATATATATATATTTTTTTTTTTTTTTTGCCTCTCTTGTCATCTAACAGAAGTTGTATTAATAGTAAACTTTAAATGTCAGTATCTAAGTTACAGAATTAAAAATACAAAGTGTGAACCAGGTAGAAAAAGAATGAACATGACCCAAAGTTGAAAAAAGACCCCTTTGGAGCCCTTTCTGGAGAAAGGAGTATTATATTGTCAGTTGTATGAATGAGAGTAGTGTTTCACCTTAGCTGCTGCCTTTATTCTGTGAGTAAACGTGGTTTTGGAAGATGCCACAGTATATATGCATGTCAGTGGCTTCATACCATGACAACTTGCCTGTGCAGAACTCTTCTGAGCAGCTCCCAGTCTTGTATGTTTCCTGTGAAGGTAAACCTCAGGGGGGATCTGGAGTGAGACGTGGAGGGCAGAAGCAATGTCCCGGGTATCTGGAGCTTACACATGTCCTGATGTCTCACTCACATCCTTGGTGTGAAGGGGCTGTGGAGGTTCCACTTTCACTGCGGTCCTCCTCCTGAGCCTCTGTGCACCTGGCTCTGAGCCAGGTGTTTGTGGTCAGCACCACTGAGAGGGCTTCAGGAGGACGCCCACGGCACAGAGAACTGAGTCAGGAGTCAGCCCATGCTGTGGGCCCCAACTTCTTCCTCTTTCCACCATGTTATGTCCGTCCTCCCATTCTGAGAGCCAGGCCTATAGACCTTAAGTTCAAGCAGCAGACCACAGCCCCGCAGAGGGCGTTCAACCTGCTCCCACCAGTGTATAAATCCAAAGTCCTGGAGTAAAGGCTTTGTGCGTGGGGGGAATGTGTGTGTTACACATCTAGTGTTTCTGCTTCAGAAATGCACACACTTATTTGGCTGCCTCTGCACACATGTGACTTTTTATGTTTTCTGTCTTTCTGGAAACGTGGGAGAAACACTGACTTGTCATAATGGACATATAAAAATGTGATTTGCTTTTGGTCTGTGAGTATATGTGTGCAGTGATTCCTAAGCCACTGGCAATGGAGCTAGCAGCTTCTGTGTTTGGGGGAGGCAGTGTAACTTGGTATTTATAATCTTTTTTTTATTTTTGAAAATTCTGTCTCATCTCTCTATCCATTCATTGACTCAATAATTTTTGCATTCAAACACTTACTGAGCACTGAGGCAGCACAACTTCAACGATCTGAAAGGCCATTAGATGTGCACCAAATAAATAAAAATGCATTCAATTCATTAACAGTGCAATTTTGTCCATTAAGCATCAAACATAAGTTTAAAAAATGCCCTATGTAGCCAAAATGGGGGGGGTAAAATTAACATTTGTAGGAGAGATGAGCACTTTGAATAGGTGTTGATTTATAAATTGAGCTGGATTTTTTTTTTAAGATTAGTGACACTCTGATATATATATATATATTAAGCAATAGAAGCTAAACATTTTGGGGACAAATTCCTGAAAAGAAAAAAAAGTTGTCTAATTATATATTGGTTGATTGAGAGGAATAAAACTTTCAATCTGTGTTCAGGGCTTTGAACATTATTTATTCATTTATTATTAATAGCAAAAGCCTTTTGAAAGCATCCATGAGCCAATTTTGTTCAAACCTTTCATGTGAAACTTTGATACCAAGACTTGCATCTCACATAAAGTCATTTTGCATCCAAGTTGTGTGATCCCCCATTTGTAGGAATCCCCGTACAATGTTTCCATGGCATGTTTTATCCCAAGCCACAATATACATTTGCATTACATCTGATGTTTAAAAAAAATTTCTAGGTATACATTAAAAAAATACCAGGAGAATAAAGAATTTAATATATTACTTACCATATTTACTTTTTTCTCTAAAACTTATTTTAAAACTTTTCAAACTTAGCCTGTTGTGGTGGTTCATACCTCTCACTCTGGTACTCTAAGGGGTTGAGGTGGGGGGATCACTGGAGCTCAGAAGTTGGACACTTGCCTGATCAAGAGTGAGACCATCTCTACTAAAAATAGAAAAAGTAGCTGAGCATTGTGGCGGGTGCCTGTAGTCCCAGCTACTTGGAGGCTGAAGCAAGGGGATCGCTTGAACCCAAGAGTTTGAGGTTGCTGCAAGCTATGAAGCCATAGCACTCTACCCAAGGCAATGGCGTGAGACTCTGTCTCCAAACAAACAAACAAACAGGAAACGACAATAAAAACCTTTACAAACCTACATAAAAGCTGCAAGAAGAATATAATTTCTGATTCAAGGTGAAGGATACACGGTTATTGTCAACATGGAGCCATAACTACTTTGACTGTTGTCAAAATATGTACAACAAGATGTCTTTACAAAGTGTTTATGGTTTTGTTTTTTAACTAGAAGACGTACAACTAAAAGCAGAACCATCGGGTTAAAGCCATGGTTCCTTCCTCCCTTCCTCTGCAACAGGTATCACCCCACTAAAAGCTGGGAATTTTAGTTCCTGTGTTCTGTATTCTTCTTCTGCAACCTGAAGTTACTCAACTTGGTCCAGGGAAGAAACTGCTTTTAAGTAAAAAATTCAATTAGCTAGAAATGAATTGTACCTGATAGCAAACAAAATGGTGAGCAGAAGTGCCCCCTCACAAACGCGTGTGCTTTAAACGTTACAAGCAGCTTGCTACACATTTTATACTTGGACCCAGTCACTAGTCATGTAAGAAGTTACTTTACTTTAGATATTGAAGAGTAAAGACATAAACTGTGAATGTATTTTTGTATTTTAAATCTTGTTTTCTATTCAAATAGCTCGTGAGGATGAAGCCAGCAAGTATGAAACTTCGATGTTCAGGACACACCTCACGAGGGCTCCTTCTACCACCAACATCCTCGAGAGCAAAGGCTGAGTTAAGGCAGCTCAGTTCTTGCTCATCGCGAGAGGAGAGCGGATGGTAGAATAAAAAGAGAAGTCAATAATCCCAGCTGGACATACCTTGCTTTCTTGTTAACAAGCATAAAAATCACTCTCCTGAAGCTGCAACTGCTGTGTAGCAGGTTCCCCCACGCCGCCGAGGCTGACATGTCATGACGAGGCTGCTGAAGCACATCAAGTTCTTGGGCAATATCTGATCTCTGTGTGCTCTGAAAAAAATACAACTTCTCTCAAAGGCACTGACACTTTCCCCCCTCCTAATAATCATTTAAACCATCAGCTCATGACTTGGAGTACACATCAGAATCCACAGGGGAAGGTTTTTTTCTCTCTATTCTGGCTTCCAGAAGTTCATCCAACACCAACCAAATAGATATTTCTAAGATTTATATGTATTTTAAGAAATCATCAGCAGTGATGCTTATGCAATTCTGATAAGCGCCACTGGTTAAGAATCTCTGACCTAAAATACGGTAATGATTATCACAAAGGCTGACATTGGCAAAAGGGGCCATTATTCATTGTTTCATAGGATTTGAGGGATAATTATTTGGTTTCATAAAAGTTTACATAGTATTTGACATCAAATTTATTCTTAATTTCAATGACTACATAAATCTTAAGATCTCAGATCCCAAGCTAACTTCCATATCAAAACTTAAAATATGGTGGATTAAAGATGGCGGCTGAGTAACAGCTTCCCTGTAACTGGGCTTGGCGAATCTGGGCAGACAAGACTCCAGACATCTCTGGCCGGTGGGATCTGCCTATGATCATCCCTTTGAGGATACAGGGAGCCAGCAAGGGACTTCTGGACCCCAGGAGGAAGACAAAAACAGTGGAAAACTGGCAAGTGG